>JAEIGM010000224.1:0-55337 GCA_018903735.1 Drosophila cardini | reverse complement strand
ATTTTAATGCAGTGCGATATAAATGAAATCATCTAGAAACGACAAAAAGGCAAAAAACCAAAAATTTATGAATAAACTTTAAATTGACGAAATCATGATTATTTTGATGCAGAGTCGATACAAATAAAAATCATCTAAAAACGACAAAAAAGGCAAAAAACAAAAAATAAATGAAAAAACTTTAAATTGACGAAATCATGATTATTTTGATGCAGAGTCGATACAAATAAAAAATCATCTAAAAACGACAAAAAAGGCAAAAAACAAAAAATAAATGAAAAAACTTTAAATTGACGAAATCATGATTATTTTGATGCAGAGTCGATACAAATAAAAATCATCTAAAAACGACAAAAAAGGCAAAAAACAAAAAAAAATGAAAAACTTTTTAAATTGACGAAATCATGATTATTTTGATGCAGAGTCGATACAAATAAAAATCATCTAAAAACGACAAAAAAAAGGCAAAAAAAAAAAAGTAAATGAAAAAAATTTTAAATTGACGAAATCATGACTATTTTGATGCAGAGCGATATAAATAAAAAACATCTAAAAACGACAAAAAAGGCAAAAAACCAAAAAATAAATAAAAAAATTTAAATTGACGAAAACATGATTATTTTGATGCAGAGTCGATACAAATAAAAATCATCTAAAAACGACAAAAAGGCAAAAAACAAAAATGTATGAAAAAATTTTTAAATTGACGAAAATATGACTATTTTGATGCAGTGCGATATAAATGAAAATCATCTAGAAACGACAAAAAAGGCAAAAAACCAAAAATTTATGAATAAACTTTAAATTGACAAAATCATGATTATTTTGATGCAGAGTCGATACAAATAAAAATCATCTAAAAACGACAAAAAAAAGGCAAAAAACAAAAAATAAATGAAAAAACTTTTAAATTGACGAAATCATGATTATTTTGATGCAGAGTCGATACAAATAAAAAATCATCTAAAAACGACAAAAAAGGCAAAAAACAAAAAATAAATGAAAAAACTTTTAAATTGACGAAAACATGACTATTTTGATGCAGAGTCGATACAAATGAAAATCATCTAGAAACGACAAAAAAGGCAAAAAACAAAAATGAGTGAAAAAATTTTTAAATTGACGAAAATATGACTATTTTGATGCAGTGTCGATACAAATAAAAATCATCTAAAAACGACAAAAAAGGCAAAAAACAAAAAAATAAATGAAAAAAAACTTTAAATTGACGAAATCATGATTATTTTGATGCAGAGTCGATACAAATAAAAATCATCTAAAAACGACAAAAAAGGCAAAAAACAAAAAATGATGAAAAAATTTTAAATTGACGAAATCATGATTATTTTGATGCAGAGTCGATACAAATGAAAATCATCTAGAAACGACAAAAAAGGCAAAAAACAAAAAATGTATGAAAAAATTTTAAATTGACGAAAATATGACTATTTTGATGCAGTGCGATATAAATGAAAATCATCTAGAAACGACAAAAAAGGCAAAAAACCAAAAATTTATGAATAAACTTTAAATTGACGAAATCATGATTATTTTGATGCAGAGTCGATACAAATAAAAATCATCTAAAAACGACAAAAAAGGCAAAAAACAAAAAATAAATGAAAAAACTTTAAATTGACGAAATCATGATTATTTTGATGCAGAGTCGATACAAATAAAAATCATCTAAAAACGACAAAAAAGGCAAAAAACAAAAAAATAAATGAAAAAAACTTTAAATTGACGAAATCATGATTATTTTGATGCAGAGTCGATACAAATAAAAATCATCTAGAAACGACAAAAAAGGCAAAAAACAAAAAATGTATGAAAAAATTTTAAATTGACGAAAATATGACTATTTTGATGCAGTGCGATATAAATGAAAATCATCTAGAAACGACAAAAAAGGCAAAAAACCAAAAATTTATGAAAAAACTTTAAATTGACGAAATCATGATTATTTTGATGCAGAGTCGATACAAATAAAAATCATCTAAAAACGACAAAAAAGGCAAAAAACAAAAATAAATGAAAAAACTTTAAATTGACGAAATCATGATTATTTTGATGCAGAGTCGATACAAATAAAAATCATCTAAAAACGACAAAAAAGGCAAAAAACAAAAAATGTATGAAAAAACTTTAAATTGACGAAATCATGATTATTTTGATGCAGAGTCGATACAAATAAAAATCATCTAAAAACGACAAAAAAGGCAAAAAACAAAAAAATTAATGAAAAAACTTTAAATTGACGAAATCATGATTATTTTGATGCAGAGTCGATACAAATGAAAATCATCTAGAAACGACAAAAAAGGCAAAAAACAAAAAATTAATGAAAAAAACTTTAAATTGACGAAATCATGATTATTTTGATGCAGAGTCGATACAAATGAAAATCATCTAAAAACGACAAAAAAGGCAAAAAAACAAAAAATATATGAAAAAATTTTAAATTGACGAAATCATGATTATTTTGATGCAGAGTCGATACAAATAAAAATCATCTAGAAAACGACAAAAAGGCAAAAAACAAAAATTATATGAAAAAACTTTTAAATTGACGAAATCATGATTATTTTGATGCAGAGTCGATACAAATAAAAATCATCTAAAAACGACAAAAAAGGCAAAAAACAAAAATTTATGAAAAAACTTTAAATTGTCGAAATCATGATTATTTTGATGCAGAGTCGATATAAATGAAAATCATCTAGAAACGACAAAAAAGGCAAAAAAACAAAAAATAAATGAAAAAACTTTAAATTGACGAAATTATGATTATTTTGATGCAGAGTCGATACAAATAAAAATCATCTAAAAACGACAAAAAAGGCAAAAAACAAAAAATGTATGAAAAAATTTTAAATTGACGAAATCATGATTATTTTGATGCAGAGTCGATACAAATGAAAATCATCTAGAAACGACAAAAGGCAAAAAACAAAAATTTATGAAAAAACTTTAAATTGACGAAAACATGATTATTTTGATGCAGAGTCGATACAAATAAAAATCATCTAAAAACGACAAAAAAGGCAAAAAACCAAAAAATAAATTATGAAAAAACTTTAAATTGACGAAATCATGATTATTTTGATGCAGAGTCGATACAAATAAAATCATCTAAAAACGACAAAAAAGGCAAAAAACAAAAAATAAATGAAAAAACTTTAAATTGACGAAATCATGATTATTTTGATGCAGAGTCGATACAAATGAAAATCATCTAAAAACGACAAAAAAGGCAAAAAACAAAAAAATAAATGAAAAAAACTTTAAATTGACGAAATTATGATTATTTTGATGCAGAGTCGATACAAATAAAAATCATCTAAAAACGACAAAAAAGGCAAAAAACAAAAATTTAATGAAAAAACTTTAAATTGACGAAATCATGATTATTTTGATGCAGAGTCGATACAAATAAAAATCATCTAAAAACGACAAAAAAGGCAAAAAACAAAAAATAAATGAAAAAACTTTAAATTGTCGAAATCATGATTATTTTGATGCAGAGTCGATACAAATAAAAATCATCTAAAAACGGACAAAAAAGGCAAAAAACAAAAAATAAATGAAAAAACTTTAAATTGACGAAATCATGATTATTTTGATGCAGAGTCGATACAAATAAAAATCATCTAAAAACGACAAAAAAGGCAAAAAACAAAAAATAATGAAAAACTTTTAAATTGAGCGAAATCATGACTATTTTGATGCAGAGTCGATACAAATAAAAATCATCTAGAAACGACAAAAAAGGCAAAAAACCAAAAATTTATGAAAAAACTTTAAATTGACGAAATCATGATTATTTTGATGCAGTGCGATACAAAATAAAAATCATCTAGAAACGACAAAAAAGGCAAAAAACCAAAAATTTATGAAAAAACTTTAAATTGACGAAATCATGATTATTTTGATGCAGAGTCGATGCAAATAAAAATCATCTAAAAACGACAAAAAAGGCGAAAAACAACAAAATGAGTGAAAAAAATTTTTAAATTGACGAAATAATGATTATTTTGAGTGCAGAGTCGATACAAATAAAAATCAAAATCTAAAAACGACAAAAAAGGCAAAAAAAAAATATAAATGAAAAAACTTTAAAATGACGAAATCGTGATTCGGTTGCCCATGCAAGGTCGATACAACTGAAAATCATCAAGAAGCGACAAAAAAGGCAAAAAAAAAAAAATGAATGAAAAAAAGTACGAAATCATGATTATTTTCATGCAGAGTCGATGCAAATAAAAATCATCTAAAAACGACAAAAGGGAAAAAAAAAAAAAAAAAATGAACAGAGGTGTAGAGTGACGACATCCGTGATTCATTTTGATGCAGAGTCGATGTAAATGAAAATCAATCCTAGAAACGACAAAAAAGGCAAAAAACAAAAAATTAATGAAAAAACTTTTACTAAAATTGACGAAAATCATGAAGATATTTTGATGCAGAGTCGTGATAAACAAGTAAAATCATCTAGAAACGACAAAAAAGGCAAAAAACAAAAAAAAATGAATAAACTTTAAATTGACGAAATCATGATTATTTTGGTACAGAGTCGATGCCAAATGAAAAATATCTAAAAAAAACGACAAAAAGGGCAAAAAACAAAAAATAAAGAAAAAAACTTTTAAATTGGCGAAATCATGATTCTTTTGATGCAGAGTCGATACAAATAAAAATCATCTAAAAACGACAAAAAAGGCAAAAAACAAAAAATGAATGAAAAAACTTTAAATTGACGAAATCATGATTATTTTGATGCAGAGTCGATACAAATGAAAATCATCTAGAAACGACAAAAAAGGCAAAAAACCAAAAATTTTATGAAAAAAGACTTTAAATTGACGAAATCATGACTATTTTGATGCAGAGTCGATACAAATGAAATCATCTAAAAACGACAAAAAAGGCAAAACAAAAATTAAATGAATAAACTTTAAATTGACGAAATCATGATTATTTTGATGCAGAGTCGATACAAATAAAAATCATCTAAAAACGACAAAAAAAAGGCAAAAAAAAAAATAAATGAAAAAAAACTTTAAATTGACGAAAATCATGATTATTTTGATGCAGAGTCGATACAAATAAAAATCATCTAAAAACGACAAAAAGGCAAAAAACAAAAAATAAATGAAAAAACTTTAAATTGACGAAATCATGATTATTTTGATGCAGAGTCGATACAAATGAAAATCATCTAGAAACGACAAAAAAGGGCAAAAAACAAAAAATGTATGAAAAAAAAATTTAAATTGACGAAAACATGACTATTTTGATGCAGAGTCGATATAAATGAAAATCATCTAGAAACGACAAAAAAGGCAAAAAAACAAAAAATTTATGAATAAACTTTAAATTGACGAAATCATGATTATTTTGATGCAGAGTCGATACAAATAAAAATCATCTAAAAAACGACAAAAAAGGCAAAAAAACAAAAATAAATGAAAAAAAATTTTAAATTGACGAAATCATGATTATTTTGATGCAGAGTCGATACCAATGAAAATCATCTAGAAACGACAAAAAAGGCAAAAAACAAAAAATGTATGAAAAAACTTTAAATTGACGAAAACATGATTATTTTGATGCAGAGTCGATATAAATGAAAATCATCTAGAAACGACAAAAAAGGCAAAAAACCAAAAATATATGAAAAAACTTTAAATTGACGAAATCATGATTATTTTGATGCAGAGTCGATACAAATAAAAATCATCTAAAAAGGACAAAAAAGGCAAAAAACAAAAAATAAATGAAAAAACTTTAAATTGACGAAAATCATGATTATTTTGATGCAGAGTCGATACAAATAAAAATCATCTAAAAACGACAAAAAAGAAAAAAAAAACAAAAAATTAATGAAAAAACTTTAAATTGACGAAATCATGATTATTTTGATGCAGAGTCGATACAAATAAAAATCATCTAAAAACGACAAAAAAGGCAAAAAACAAAAAATAAATGAAAAAACTTTAAATTGACGAAATCATGATTATTTTGATGCAGAGTCGATACAAATAAAAATCATCTAAAAACGACAAAAAAGGCAAAAAACAAAAAATAAATGAAAAAACTTTTAAATTGACGAAATCATGATTATTTTGATGCAGAGTCGATACAAATAAAAATCATCTAAAAACGACAAAAAAGGCAAAAAAAACAAAAAATTAATGAAAAAACTTTAAATTGACGAAATCATGATTATTTTGATGCAGAGTCGATACAAATAAAAATCATCTAAAAACGACAAAAAAGGCAAAAAACAAAAAATAAATGAAAAAACTTTAAATTGACGAAATCATGATTATTTTGATGCAGAGTCGATACAAATAAAAATCATCTAAAAACGACAAAAAAGGCAAAAAACAAAAAATGTATGAAAAAATTTTAAATTGACGAAATCATGATTATTTTGATGCAGAGTCGATACAAATAAAAATCATCTAGAAACGACAAAAAAGGCAAAAAACAAAAATGTATGAAAAACTTTTAAAATTGACGAAAATCATGATTATTTTGATGCAAGTGTCGATACAAATAAAAATCATCTAGAAACGACAAAAAAGGCAAAAAACCAAAAATTAATGAAAAAAACTTTAAATTGACGAAAACATGATTATTTTGATGCAGAGTCGATACAAATAAAAATCATCTAAAAACGACAAAAAAAGCAAAAAACAAAAAATTATGAAAAAACTTTTAAATTGACGAAATCATGATTATTTTGATGCAGAGTCGATACAAATAAAATCATCTAAAAACGACAAAAAAGGCAAAAAACAAAAAATGTATGAAAAAACTTTAAATTGACGAAATCATGATTATTTTGATGCAGAGTCGATACAAATAAAAATCATCTAAAAACGACAAAAAAGGCAAAAAACAAAAAATGTATGAAAAAATTTTAAATTGACGAAATCATGACTATTTTGATGCAGTGCGATATAAATGAAAATCATCTAGAAACGACAAAAGAAGGCAAAAAACAAAAATTTATATGAAAAAACTTTAAATTGACGAAATCATGATTATTTTGATGCAGAGTCGATACAAATAAAAATCATCTAAAAACGACAAAAAAGGCAAAAAACAAAAAATAAATGAAAAAACTTTAAATTGACGAAATCATGATTATTTTGGTGCAGAGTCGATACAAATAAAAATCATCTAAAAACGACAAAAAAGGCAAAAAACAAAAAAATAAATGAAAAAACTTTAAATTGACGAAAATCATGATTATTTTGATGCAGAGTCGATACAAATAAAAATCATCTAAAAACGACAAAAAAGGCAAAAAACAAAAATGTATGAAAAAATTTTAAATTGACGAAAATATGACTATTTTGATGCAGAGCGATATAAATGAAAATCATCTAGAAACGACAAAAAAGGCAAAAAAACCAAAAAATTTATGAATAAACTTTAAATTGACGAAATCATGATTATTTTGATGCAGAGTCGATACAAATAAAAATCATCTAAAAACGACAAAAAACAAAAAACAATAAATAAATGAAAAAACTTTAAATTGACGAAATCATGATTATTTTGATGCAGAGTCGATACAAATAAAAATCATCTAAAAACGACAAAAAGGCAAAAAACAAAAAATGTATGAAAAAAATTTTTAAATTGACGAAATCATGATTATTTTGATGCAGAGTCGATACAAATAAAAATCATCTAAAAACGACAAAAAACAATAAATAAATGATGAAAAAACTTTAAATTGACGAAATCATGATTATTTTGATGCAGAGTCGATACAAATAAATATCATCTAAAAACGACAAAAAAGGCAAAAAACAAAAAATAAATGAAAAAACTTTAAATTGACGAAATCATGATTATTTTGATGCAGAGTCGATACAAATAAAAATCATCTAAAAACGACAAAAAAGGCAAAAAACAAAAAATAAATGAAAAAACTTTAAATTGACGAAATCATGATTATTTTGATACAGAGTCAATACAAATAAAAATCATCTAAAACGACAAAAAAGGCAAAAAACAAAAAATAATTGAAAAAAAACTTTAAATTGACGAAATCATGATTATTTTGATGCAGAGTCGATACAAATAAAAATCATCTAAAAACGACAAAAACGGCAAAAACAAAAAATAAATGAAAAAACTTTAAATTGACGAAATCATGATTATTTTGATGCAGGAGTCGATACAAATAAAAATCATCTAAAAACGACAAAAAGGCAAAAAACAAAAAATGTATGAAAAAATTTTAAATTGACGAAATCATGATTATTTTGATGCAGAGTCGATACAAATAAAAATCATCTAGAAACGACAAAAAGGCAAAAAACAAAAAATGTATGAAAAAATTTTAAATTGACGAAAATATGACTATTTTGATGCAGTGCGATATAAATGAAAATCATCTAAAAACGACAAAAAGGCAAAAAACCAAAAATTAATGAATAAACTTTAAATTGACGAAATCATGATTATTTTGATGCAGAGTCGATACAAATAAAAATCATCTAAAAAACGACAAAAAACAATAAATAAATGAAAAAACTTTAAATTGACGAAATCATGATTATTTTGATGCAGAGTCGATACAAATAAAAATCATCTAAAAACGACAAAAAAGGCAAAAAACAAAAAATGTATGAAAAATTTTTAAATTGACGAAATCATGATTATTTTGATGCAGAGTCGATACAAATAAAAATCATCTAGAAACGACAAAAAGGCAAAAAACAAAAAATGTATGAAAAAATTTTAAATTGACGAAAATATGACTATTTTGATGCAGTGCGATATAAATGAAAATCATCTAGAAACGACAAAAAAGGCAAAAAACCAAAAATTTATGAATAAACTTTAAATTGACGAAATCATGATTATTTTGATGCAGAGTCGATACAAATAAAAATCATCTAAAAACGACAAAAAAGGCAAAAAACAAAAAATAATTGAAAAAACTTTAAATTGACGAAATCATGATTATTTTGATGCAGAGTCGATACAAATAAAAATCATCTAAAAACGACAAAAAAGGCAAAAAACAAAAAATAAATGAAAAAACTTTAAATTGACGAAATCATGATTATTTTGATGCAGAGTCGATACAAATAAAAATCATCTAAAAACGACAAAAAAGGCAAAAAACAAAAAGTGTATGAAAAATTTTTAAATTGACGAAAATATGACTATTTTGATGCAGTGCGATATAAATGAAAATCATCTAGAAACGACAAAAGGCAAAAAACCAAAAATATATGAATAAACTTTAAATTGACGAAATCATGATTATTTTGATGCAGAGTCGATACAAATAAAAATCATCTAAAAACGACAAAAAAGGCAAAAAACAAAAAATGTATGAAAAAATTTTAAATTGACGAAAATATGACTATTTTGATGCAGTGCGATATAAATGAAAATCATCTAGAAACGACAAAAAAGGCAAAAAACCAAAAATTTATGAATAAACTTTAAATTGACGAAATCATGATTATTTTGATGCAGAGTCGATACAAATAAAAATCATCTAAAAAAGACAAACAAGGCAAAAAACAAAAAATAAATGAAAAAACTTTAAATTGACGAAATCATGATTATTTTGATGCAGAGTCGATACAAATAAAAATCATCTAAAAACGACAAAAAAGGCAAAAAACAAAAAATAAATGAAAAAACTTTAAATTGACGAAATCATGATTATTTTGATGCAGAGTCGATACAAATAAATATCATCTAAAAACGACAAAAAGGCAAAAAACAAAAAATAAATGAAAAAACTTTAAATTGACGAAATCATGATTATTTTGATGCAGAGTCGATACAAATAAAAATCATCTAAAAACGACAAAAAAGGCAAAAAACAAAAAATAAATAAAAAAAACTTTAAATTGACAAAATCATGATTATTTTGATGCAGAGTCAATACAAATAAAAATCATCTAAAAACGACAAAAAAGGCAAAAACAAAAAATAATTAAAACTTTAAATTGACGAAATCATGATTATTTTGATGCAGAGTCGATACAAATAAAAATCATCTAAAAACGACAAAAACGGCAAAAAACAAAAAATAAATGAAAAAACTTTAAATTGACGAAATCATGATTATTTTGATGCAGAGTCGATACAAATGAAAATCATCTAGAAACGACAAAAAAGGCAAAAAACAAAAAATGTATGAAAAAATTTTAAATTGACGAAAATATGACTATTTTGATGCAGTGCGATATAAATGAAAATCATCTAGAAACGACAAAAAAGGCAAAAAACCAAAAATTTATGAATAAACTTTAAATTGACGAAATCATGATTATTTTGATGCAGAGTCGATACAAATAAAAATCATCTAAAAACGACAAAAAATGCAAAAAACAAAAATGTATGAAAAAATTTTAAATTGACGAAATCATGATTATTTTGATGCAGAGTCGATACAAATAAAAATCATCTAGAAACGACAAAAAAGGCAAAAAACAAAAAATGTATGAAAAAATTTTAAATTGACGAAAATATGACTATTTTGATGCAGTGCGATATAAATAAAAATCATCTAGAAACGACAAAAAAGGCAAAAAACCAAAAATTTATGAATAAACTTTAAATTGACGAAATCATGATTATTTTGATGCAGAGTCGATACAAATAAAAATCATCTAAAAACGACAAAAAAGGCAAAAAACAAAAAATAAATGAAAAAACTTTAAATTGACGAAATCATGATTATTTTGATGCAGAGTCGATACAAATAAAAATCATCTAAAAACGACAAAAAAGGCAAAAAACAAAAAATAAATGAAAAAACTTTAAATTGACGAAATCATGATTATTTTGATGCAGAGTCGATACAAATGAAAATCATCTAGAAACGACAAAAAAGGCAAAAAACAAAAAATGTATGAAAAAATTTTAAATTGACGAAAATATGACTATTTTGATGCAGTGCGATATAAATGAAAATCATCTAGAAACGACAAAAAAGGCAAAAAACCAAAAATTTATGAATAAACTTTAAATTGACGAAATCATGATTATTTTGATGCAGAGTCGATACAAATAAAAATCATCTAAAAACGACAAAAAAGGCAAAAAACAAAAAATAAATGAAAAAACTTTAAATTGACGAAATCATGATTATTTTGATGCAGAGTCGATACAAATAAAAATCATCTAAAAACGACAAAAACGGCAAAAAACAAAAAATAAATGAAAAAACTTTAATTTGACGAAATCATGATTATTTTGATGCAGAGTCGATACAAATGAAAATCATCTAGAAACGACAAAAAAGGCAAAAAACAAAAAATGTATGAAAAAATTTTAAATTGACGAAAATATGACTATTTTGATGCAGTGCGATATAAATGAAAATCATCTAGAAACGACAAAAAGGCAAAAAACCAAAAATTTATGAATAAACTTTAAATTGACGAAATCATGATTATTTTGATGCAGAGTCGATACAAATAAAAATCATCTAAAAACGACAAAAAAAGGCAAAAAACAAAAAATAAATGAAAAAACTTTAAATTGACGAAATCATGATTATTTTGATGCAGAGTCGATACAAATAAAAATCATCTAAAAACGACAAAAAAGGCAAAAAACAAAAAATAAATGAAAAAACTTTAAATTGACGAAATCATGATTATTTTGATGCAGAGTCGATACAAATAAAAATCATCTAAAAACGACAAAAAAGGCAAAAAACAAAAAATAAATGAAAAAACTTTAAATTGACGAAATCATGATTATTTTGATGCAGAGTCGATACAAATGAAAATCATCTAGAAACGACAAAAAAGGCAAAAAACAAAAAATGTATGAAAAAATTTTTAAATTGACGAAAATATGACTATTTTGATGCAGTGCGATATAAATGAAAATCATCTAGAAACGACAAAAAAGGCAAAAAACCAAAAATTTATGAATAAACTTTAAATTGACGAAATCATGATTATTTTGATGCAGAGTCGATACAAATAAAAATCATCTAAAAACGACAAAAAAGGCAAAAAACAAAAAATAAATGAAAAAACTTTAAATTGACGAAATCATGATTATTTTGATGCAGAGTCGATACAAATAAAAATCATCTAGAAACGACAAAAAAGGCAAAAAACAAAAAATGTATGAAAAAATTTTAAATTGACGAAAATATGACTATTTTGATGCAGTGCGATATAAATGAAAATCATCTAGAAACGACAAAAAAGGCAAAAAACCAAAAATTTATGAATAAACTTTAAATTGACGAAATCATGATTATTTTGATGCAGAGTCGATACAAATAAAAATCATCTAAAAACGACAAAAAATGCAAAAAACAAAAATGTATGAAAAAATTTTAAATTGACGAAATCATGATTATTTTGATGCAGAGTCGATACAAATAAAAATCATCTAGAAACGACAAAAAAGGCAAAAAACAAAAAATGTATGAAAAAATTTTAAATTGACGAAAATATGACTATTTTGATGCAGTGCGATATAAATAAAAATCATCTAGAAACGACAAAAAAGGCAAAAAACCAAAAATTTATGAATAAACTTTAAATTGACGAAATCATGATTATTTTGATGCAGAGTCGATACAAATAAAAATCATCTAAAAACGACAAAAAGGCAAAAAACAAAAAATAAATGAAAAAACTTTAAATTGACGAAATCATGATTATTTTGATGCAGAGTCGATACAAATAAAAATCATCTAAAAACGACAAAAAAGGCAAAAAACAAAAAATAAATGAAAAAACTTTAAATTGACGAAATCATGATTATTTTGATGCAGAGTCGATACAAATGAAAATCATCTAGAAACGACAAAAAAGGCAAAAAACAAAAAATGTATGAAAAAATTTTAAATTGACGAAAATATGACTATTTTGATGCAGTGCGATATAAATGAAAATCATCTAGAAACGATAAAAAAGGCAAAAAACCAAAAATTTATGAATAAACTTTAAATTGACGAAATCATGATTATTTTGATGCAGAGTCGATACAAATAAAAATCATCTAAAAACGACAAAAAAGGCAAAAAACAAAAAATAAATGAAAAAACTTTAAATTGACGAAATCATGATTATTTTGATGCAGAGTCGATACAAATAAAAATCATCTAAAAACGACAAAAACGGCAAAAAACAAAAAATAAATGAAAAAACTTTAAATTGACGAAATCATGATTATTTTGATGCAGAGTCGATACAAATGAAAATCATCTAGAAACGACAAAAAAGGCAAAAAACAAAAAATGTATGAAAAAATTTTAAATTGACGAAAATATGACTATTTTGATGCAGTGCGATATAAATGAAAATCATCTAGAAACGACAAAAAAGGCAAAAAACCAAAAATTTATGAATAAACTTTAAATTGACGAAATCATGATTATTTTGATGCAGAGTCGATACAAATAAAAATCATCTAAAAACGACAAAAAAGGCAAAAAACAAAAAATAAATGAAAAAACTTTAAATTGACGAAATCATGATTATTTTGATGCAGAGTCGATACAAATAAAAATCATCTAAAAACGACAAAAAAGGCAAAAAAAAAAAATGTATGAAAAAATTTTAAATTGACGAAATCATGATTATTTTGATGCAGAGTCGATACAAATAAAAATCATCTAGAAACGACAAAAAAGGCAAAAAACAAAAAATGTATGAAAAAATTTTAAATTGACGAAAATATGACTATTTTGATGCAGTGCGATATAAATGAAAATCATCTAGAAACGACAAAAAAGGCAAAAAACCAAAAATTTATGAATAAACTTTAAATTGACGAAATCATGATTATTTTGATGCAGAGTCGATACAAATAAAAATCATCTAAAAACGACAAAAAAGGCAAAAAACAAAAAATAAATGAAAAAACTTTAAATTGACGAAATCATGATTATTTTGATGCAGAGTCGATACAAATAAAAATCATCTAAAAACGACAAAAAAGGCAAAAAACAAAAATGTATGAAAAAATTTTAAATTGACGAAATCATGATTATTTTGATGCAGAGTCGATACAAATAAAAATCATCTAGAAACGACAAAAAAGGCAAAAAACAAAAAATGTATGAAAAAATTTTAAATTGACGAAAATATGACTATTTTGATGCAGTGCGATATAAATGAAAATCATCTAGAAACGACAAAAAAGGCAAAAAACCAAAAATTTATGAATAAACTTTAAATTGACGAAATCATGATTATTTTGATGCAGAGTCGATACAAATAAAAATCATCTAAAAACGACAAAAAAGGCAAAAAACAAAAAATAAATGAAAAAACTTTAAATTGACGAAATCATGATTATTTTGATGCAGAGTCGATACAAATGAAAATCATCTAGAAACGACAAAAAAGGCAAAAAACAAAAAATGTATGAAAAAATTTTAAATTGACGAAAATATGACTATTTTGATGCAGTGCGATATAAATGAAAATCATCTAGAAACGACAAAAAGGCAAAAAAACCAAAAATTTATGAATAAACTTTAAATTGACGAAATCATGATTATTTTGATGCAGAGTCGATACAAATAAAAATCATTTAAAAACGACAAAAAAGGCAAAAAACAAAAAATAAATGAAAAAACTTTTAATTGACGAAATCATGATTATTTTGATGCAGAGTCGATACAAATAAAAATCATCTAAAAACGACAAAAAAGGCAAAAAAATAAATGAAAAAACTTTAAATTGACGAAATCATGATTATTTTGATGCAGAGTCGATACAAATAAAAATCATCTAAAAACGACAAAAAAGACAAAAAACAAAAAATAAATGAAAAAACTTTAAATTGACGAAATCATGATTATTTTGATGCAGAGTCGATACAAATAAAAATCATCTAAAAACGACAAAAAAGGCAAAAAACAAAAAATAAATGAAAAAACTTTAAATTGACGAAATCATGATTATTTTGATGCAGAGTCGATACAAATAAAAATCATCTAAAAACGACAAAAAAGGCAAAAAACAAAAAATAAATGAAAAAACTTTAAATTGACGAAATCATGATTATTTTGATGCAGAGTCGATACAAATAAAAATCATCTAAAAACGACAAAAACGGCAAAAAACAAAAAATAAATGAAAAAACTTTAAATTGACGAAATCATGATTATTTTGATGCAGAGTCGATACAAATGAAAATCATCTAGAAACGACAAAAAAGGCAAAAAACAAAAAATGTATGAAAAAATTTTAAATTGACGAAAATATGACTATTTTGATGCAGTGCGATATAAATGAAAATCATCTAGAAACGACAAAAAAGGCAAAAAACCAAAAATTTATGAATAAACTTTAAATTGACGAAATCATGATTATTTTGATGCAGAGTCGATACAAATAAAAATCATCTAAAAACGACAAAAAAGGCAAAAAACAAAAAATAAATGAAAAAACTTTTAATTGACGAAATCATGATTATTTTGATGCAGAGTCGATACAAATAAAAATCATCTAGAAACGACAAAAAAGGCAAAAAACAAAAAATGTATGAAAAAATTTTAAATTGACGAAAATATGACTATTTTGATGCAGTGTGATATATAAAGTGAAATCATCTAGAAACGACAAAAAAGGCAAAAAACCAAAAATTTATGAATAAACTTTAAATTGACGAAATCATGATTATTTTGATGCAGAGTCGATACAAATAAAAATCATCTAAAAACGACAAAAAGGCAAAAAACAAAAAATAAATGAAAAAACTTTAAATTGACGAAATCATGATTATTTTGATGCAGAGTCGATACAAATAAATATCATATAAAAACGACAAAAAAGGCAAAAAACAAAAAATAAATGAAAAAACTTTAAATTGACGAAATCATGATTATTTTGATGCAGAGTCGATACAAATAAAAATCATCTAAAAACGACAAAAAAGGCAAAAAACAAAAATGTATGAAAAAATTTTAAATTGACGAAAATATGACTATTTTGATGCAGTGCGATATAAATGAAAATCATCTAAAAACGACAAAAAAGGCAAAAAACAAAAAATAAATGAAAAAACTTTAAATTGACGAAATCATGATTATTTTGATGCAGAGTCGATACAAATGAAAATCATCTAGAAACGACAAAAAAGGCAAAAAACAAAAAATGTATGAAAAAATTTTAAATTGACGAAAATATGACTATTTTGATGCAGTGCGATATAAATGAAAATCATCTAGAAACGACAAAAAAGGCAAAAAACCAAAAATTTATGAATAAACTTTAAATTGACGAAATCATGATTATTTTGATGCAGAGTCGATACAAATAAAAATCATCTAAAAAAGACAAACAAGGCAAAAAACAAAAAATAAATGAAAAAACTTTAAATTGACGAAATCATGATTATTTTGATGCAGAGTCGATACAAATAAAAATCATCTAAAAACGACAAAAAAGGCAAAAAACAAAAAATAAATGAAAAAACTTTAAATTGACGAAATCATGATTATTTTGATGCAGAGTCGATACAAATAAAAATCATCTAAAAACGACAAAAAAGGCAAAAAACAAAAAATAAATGAAAAAACTTTAAATTGACGAAATCATGATTATTTTGATGCAGAGTCGATACAAATAAAAATCATCTAAAAACGACAAAAAAGGCAAAAAACAAAAAATAAATGAAAAAACTTTAAATTAACGAAATCATGATTATTTTGATGCAGAGTCGATACAAATGAAAATCATCTAGAAACGACAAAAAAGGCAAAAAACAAAAAATGTATGAAAAAATTTTAAATTGACGAAAATATGACTATTTTGATGCAGTGCGATATAAATGAAAATCATCTAGAAACGACAAAAAAGGCAAAAAACCAAAAATTTATGAAAAAACTTTAAATTGACGAAATCATGATTATTTTGATGAAGATTCGATACAAATGAAAATCATCTAGAAACGACAAAAAAGGCAAAAAACAAAAAATAAATGAAAAAACTTTAAATTGACGAAATCATGATTATTTTGATGCAGAGTCGATACAAATGAAAATCATCTAGAAACGACAAAAAAGGCAAAAAACAAAAAATGTATGAAAAAATTTTAAATTGACGAAAATATGACTATTTTGATGCAGTGCGATATAAATGAAAATCATCTAGAAACGACAAAAAGGCAAAAAACCAAAAATTTATGAATAAACTTTAAATTGACGAAATCATGATTATTTTGATGCAGAGTCGATGCAAATAAAAATCATCTAAAAACGACAAAAAAGGCAAAAAACAAAAAATAAATGAAAAAACTTTAAATTGACGAAATCATGATTATTTTGATGCAGAGTCGATACAAATAAAAATCATCTAAAAACGACAAAAAAGGCAAAAAAAAAAAATGTATGAAAAAATTTTAAATTGACGAAAATATGACTATTTTGATGCAGTGCGATATAAATGAAAATCATCTAGAAACGACAAAAAAGGCAAAAAACCAAAAATTTATGAATAAACTTTAAATTGACGAAATCATGATTATTTTGATGCAGAGTCGATACAAATAAAAATCATCTAAAAACGACAAAAAGGCAAAAAACCAAAAATTTATGAATAAACTTTAAATTGACGAAATCATGATTATTTTGATGCAGAGTCGATACAAATAAAAATCATCTAAAAACGACAAAAAAGGCAAAAAACAAAAATGTATGAAAAAATTTTTAAATTGACGAAAATATGACTATTTTGATGCAGTGCGATATAAATGAAAATCATCTAGAAACGACAAAAAGGCAAAAAACCAAAAATTTATGAATAAACTTTAAATTGACGAAATCATGATTATTTTGATGCAGAGTCGATACAAATGAAAATCATCTAGAAACGACAAAAAAGGCAAAAAACCAAAAATTTATGAATAAACTTTAAATTGACGAAATCATGATTATTTTGATGCAGAGTCGATACAAATAAAAATCATCTAAAAACGACAAAAAAGGCAAAAAACAAAAAATAAATGAAAAAACTTTAAATTGACGAAATCATGACTATTTTGATGCAGTGCGATATAAATGAAAATCATCTAGAAACGACAAAAAAGGCAAAAAACCAAAAATTTATGAATAAACTTTAAATTGACGAAATCATGATTATTTTGATGCAGAGTCGATACAAATAAAAATCATCTAAAAACGACAAAAAAGGCAAAAAACAAAAAATAAATGAAAAAACTTTAAATTGACGAAATCATGATTATTTTGATGCAGAGTCGATACAAATAAAAATCATCTAAAAACGACAAAAAGGCAAAAAACAAAAAATAAATGAAAAAACTTTAAATTGACGAAATCATGATTATTTTGATGCAGAGTCGATACAAATAAAAATCATCTAAAAACGACAAAAAAGGCAAAAAACAAAATATAAATGAAAAAACTTTAAATTGACGAAATCATGATTATTTTGATGCAGAGTCGATACAAATAAAAATCATCTAGAAACGACAAAAAAGGCAAAAAACAAAAAATGTATGAAAAAATTTTAAATTGACGAAAATATGACTATTTTGATGCAGTGCGATATAAATGAAAATCATCTAGAAACGACAAAAAAGGCAAAAAACCAAAAATTTATGAAAAAACTTTAAATTGACGAAATCATGATTATTTTGATGAAGATTCGATACAAATGAAAATCATCTAGAAACGACAAAAAAGGCAAAAAACAAAAAATAAATGAAAAAACTTTAAATTGACGAAATCATGATTATTTTGATGCAGAGTCGATACAAATGAAAATCATCTAGAAACGACAAAAAAGGCAAAAAACAAAAATGTATGAAAAATTTTAAATTGACGAAAATATGACTATTTTGATGCAGTGCGATATAAATGAAAATCATCTAGAAACGACAAAAAAGGCAAAAAACCAAAAATTTATGAATAAACTTTAAATTGACGAAATCATGATTATTTTGATGCAGAGTCGATACAAATAAAAATCATCTAAAAACGACAAAAAGGCAAAAAACAAAAAATAAATGAAAAAACTTTAAATTGACGAAATCATGATTATTTTGATGCAGAGTCGATACAAATAAAAATCATCTAAAAACGACAAAAAAGGCAAAAAACAAAAAATGTATGAAAAAATTTTAAATTGACGAAAATATGACTATTTTGATGCAGTGCGATATAAATGAAAATCATCTAGAAACGACAAAAAAGGCAAAAAACCAAAAATTTATGAATAAACTTTAAATTGACGAAATCATGATTATTTTGATGCAGAGTCGATACAAATAAAAATCATCTAAAAACGACAAAAAAGGCAAAAAACAAAAAATAAATGAAAAAACTTTAAATTGACGAAATCATGATTATTTTGATGCAGAGTCGATACAAATAAAAATCATCTAAAAACGACAAAAAAGGCAAAAAACAAAAAATGTATGAAAAAATTTTAAATTGACGAAAATATGACTATTTTGATGCAGTGCGATATAAATGAAAATCATCTAGAAACGACAAAAAAGGCAAAAAACCAAAAATTTATGAATAAACTTTAAATTGACGAAATCATGATTATTTTGATGCAGAGTCGATACAAATAAAAATCATCTAAAAACGACAAAAAAGGCAAAAAACAAAAAATAAATGAAACAAGAAAGAAAAGTACAGTCGAGCACGCCCGACCGTAGAATACTCTCTGCATTTTATTCCCGATCATCTTAATAAAATCGATATCCGGGTATATCAATTGATACTTGCAACAAAACACGTTGAAACAAAAACATCTGTATACACACACATATACATTTGACATTATGTGTATGCACGCACATATATATGTGTGTATATGTTATACATACATACACAATTGGTCGGAACAGCCAGCATTCGCGGGCAGCGCTGCCGCTAGAAAGCAGCGAAAACGTTCGCTCACATGTTTGTGTGCTTCTGTCTCGCTTGCACACATGCATTGACATTGCGTTCAATTATTAACTTTCTTACATGGATAGCTCTTTTGTTTATAGTCCGATTTATATGCAACTTTCAGGATAGTTTAATATATTTTGTCTTCAAACGAATGTGAAATAACAATACTGTACGATAAGAAAATATGCCTTAAAATCGGCATTGAAGTTTGCAAATTATTTTATTTCTTGTGAGAAAAGGGGGCGTGGCAGTCCAAAATTTTTGAAGACAATACAATTATGCCGTCTCTAGAAACCTGCGTACCAAAATGGGTGTTCCTAAGTGCCATAGTTACTGAGATATTCACCTAAAACATCAATTTTTTACGAGGTGTTTCTAGTTTTTTGCTCATTGTGGGCGAACGGGGCGTGGCATCGAAAAAAAAAAAGATTCTTGTATTGACTGACTTAATATCGAGTCGATAGAGACCAAATTCAAACTTGTAGCTCTTACCATCTCTGAAATCTGTTTGTTCATACGGACAGACGGACAGACAGACGGACAGACAGACGGACAGACGGACAGACGGACATGGCTATATCGACTCGGCTTGTGATGCTGATCAAGAATATATATACTTTATGGGGTCTGCCACGCCTCCTTCTGCCTGTTACATACTTTTTTTTTTTGCACAAACCCAATATACTCTCTCTTGCAGAGAGTATAAAAACTTTAAATTGACGAAATCATGATTATTTTGATGCAGAGTCGATACAAATAAAAATCATCTAAAAACGACAAAAAAGGCAAAAAACAAAAATGTATGAAAAAATTTTAAATTGACGAAATCATGATTATTTTGATGCAGAGTCGATACAAATAAAAATCGTCTAGAAACGACAAAAAAGGCAAAAAACAAAAAATGTATGAAAAAATTTTAAATTGACGAAAATATGACTATTTTGATGCAGTGCGATATAAATGAAAATCATCTAGAAACGACAAAAAGGCAAAAAACCAAAAATTTATGAATAAACTTTAAATTGACGAAATCATGATTATTTTGATGCAGAGTCGATACAAATAAAAATCATCTAAAAACGACAAAAAAGGCAAAAAACAAAAAATAAATGAAAAAACTTTAAATTGACGAAATCATGATTATTTTGATGCAGAGTCGATACAAATAAAAATCATCTAAAAACGACAAAAAAGGCAAAAAACAAAAATGTATGAAAAAATTTTAAATTGACGAAATCATGATTATTTTGATGCAGAGTCGATACAAATAAAAATCGTCTAGAAACGACAAAAAGGCAAAAAAACAAAAAATGTATGAAAAAATTTTAAATTGACGAAAATATGACTATTTTGATGCAGTGCGATATAAATGAAAATCATCTAGAAACGACAAAAAAGGCAAAAAACCAAAAATTTATGAATAAACTTTAAATTGACGAAATCATGATTATTTTGATGCAGAGTCGATACAAATAAAAATCATCTAAAAACGACAAAAAAGGCAAAAAACAAAAAATAAATGAAAAAACTTTAAATTGACGAAATCATGATTATTTTGATGCAGAGTCGATACAAATGAAAATCATCTAGAAACGACAAAAAAGGCAAAAAACAAAAAATAAATGAAAAAACTTTAAATTGACGAAATCATGATTATTTTGATACAGAGTCGATACAAATAAAAATCATCTAAAAACGACAAAAAGGCAAAAAACAAAAAATAATTGAAAAAACTTTAAATTGACGAAATCATGATTATTTTGATGCAGAGTCGATACAAATAAAAATCATCTAAAAACGACAAAAACGGCAAAAAACAAAAAATAAATGAAAAAACTTTAAATTGACGAAATCATGATTATTTTGATGCAGAGTCGATACAAATAAAAATCATCTAAAAACGACAAAAAAGGCAAAAAACAAAAATGTATGAAAAAATTTTAAATTGACGAAAATATGACTATTTTGATGCAGTGCGATATAAATGAAAATCATCTAGAAACGACAAAAAAGGCAAAAAACCAAAAATTTATGAATAAACTTTAAATTGACGAAATCATGATTATTTTGATGCAGAGTCGATACAAATAAAAATCATCTAAAAACGACAAAAAAGGCAAAAAACAAAAAATAAATGAAAAAACTTTAAATTGACGAAATCATGATTATTTTGATGCAGAGTCGATACAAATGAAAATCATCTAGAAACGACAAAAAAGGCAAAAAACAAAAAATGTATGAAAAAATTTTAAATTGACGAAAATATGACTATTTTGATGCAGTGCGATATAAATGAAAATCATCTAGAAACGACAAAAAAGGCAAAAAACCAAAAATTTATGAATAAACTTTAAATTGACGAAATCATGATTATTTTGATGCAGAGTCGATACAAATAAAAATCATCTAAAAACGACAAAAAAGGCAAAAAACAAAAAATAAATGAAAAAACTTTAAATTGACGAAATCATGATTATTTTGATGCAGAGTCGATACAAATAAAAATCATCTAAAAACGACAAAAAAGGCAAAAAACAAAATATAAATGAAAAAACTTTAAATTGACGAAATCATGATTATTTTGATGCAGAGTCGATACAAATAAAAATCATCTAGAAACGACAAAAAAGGCAAAAAACAAAAAATGTATGAAAAAATTTTAAATTGACGAAAATATGACTATTTTGATGCAGTGCGATATAAATGAAAATCATCTAGAAACGACAAAAAAGGCAAAAAACCAAAAATTTATGAAAAAACTTTAAATTGACGAAATCATGATTATTTTGATGAAGATTCGATACAAATGAAAATCATCTAGAAACGACAAATAAGGCAAAAAACAAAAAATAAATGAAAAAACTTTAAATTGACGAAATCATGATTATTTTGATGCAGAGTCGATACAAATGAAAATCATCTAGAAACGACAAAAAAGGCAAAAAACAAAAATGTATGAACAATTTTAAATTGACGAAAATATGACTATTTTGATGCAGTGCGATATAAATGAAAATCATCTAGAAACGACAAAAAAGGCAAAAAACCAAAAATTTATGAATAAACTTTAAATTGACGAAATCATGATTATTTTGATGCAGAGTCGATACAAATAAAAATCATCTAAAAACGACAAAAAAGGCAAAAAACAAAAAATAAATGAAAAAACTTTAAATTGACGAAATCATGATTATTTTGATGCAGAGTCGATACAAATAAAAATCATCTAAAAACGACAAAAAAGGCAAAAAACAAAAAATGTATGAAAAAATTTTAAATTGACGAAAATATGACTATTTTGATGCAGTGCGATATAAATGAAAATCATCTAGAAACGACAAAAAAGGCAAAAAACCAAAAATTTATGAATAAACTTTAAATTGACGAAATCATGATTATTTTGATGCAGAGTCGATACAAATAAAAATCATCTAAAAACGACAAAAAAGGCAAAAAACAAAAAATAAATGAAAAAACTTTAAATTGACGAAATCATGATTATTTTGATGCAGAGTCGATACAAATAAAAATCATCTAAAAACGACAAAAAAGGCAAAAAACAAAAATGTATGAAAAAATTTTAAATTGACGAAAATATGACTATTTTGATGCAGTGCGATATAAATGAAAATCATCTAGAAACGACAAAAAAGGCAAAAAACCAAAAATTTATGAATAAACTTTAAATTGACGAAATCATGATTATTTTGATGCAGAGTCGATACAAATAAAAATCATCTAAAAACGACAAAAAAGGCAAAAAACAAAAAATAAATGAAAAAACTTTAAATTGACGAAATCATGACTATTTTGATGCAGTGCGATATAAATGAAAATCATCTAGAAACGACAAAAAAGGCAAAAAACCAAAAATTTATGAATAAACTTTAAATTGACGAAATCATGATTATTTTGATGCAGAGTCGATACAAATAAAAATCATCTAAAAACGACAAAAAAGGCAAAAAACAAAAAATAAATGAAAAAACTTTAAATTGACGAAATCATGATTATTTTGATACAGAGTCGATACAAATAAAAATCATCTAAAAACGACAAAAAAGGCAAAAAACAAAAAATAATTGAAAAAACTTTAAATTGACGAAATCATGATTATTTTGATGCAGAGTCGATACAAATAAAAATCATCTAAAAACGACAAAAACGGCAAAAAACAAAAAATAAATGAAAAAACTTTAAATTGACGAAATCATGATTATTTTGATGCAGAGTCGATACAAATGAAAATCATCTAGAAACGACAAAAAAGGCAAAAAACAAAAAATGTATGAAAAAATTTTAAATTGACGAAAATATGACTATTTTGATGCAGTGCGATATAAATGAAAATCATCTAGAAACGACAAAAAAGGCAAAAAACCAAAATTTATGAATAAACTTTAAATTGACGAAATCATGATTATTTTGATGCAGTGTCGATGCAAATAAAAATCATCTAAAAACGACAAAAAAGGCAAAAAACAAAAAATAAATGAAAAAACTTTAAATTGACGAAATCATGATAATTTTGATGCAGAGTCGATACAAATAAAAATCATCTAAAAACGACAAAAAAGGCAAAAAACAAAAATGTATGAAAAAATTTTAAATTGACGAAAATATGACTATTTTGATGCAGTGCGATATAAATGAAAATCATCTAGAAACGACAAAAAAGGCAAAAAAACCAAAAATTTATGAATAAACTTTAAATTGACGAAATCATGATTATTTTGATGCAGAGTCGATACAAATAAAAATCATCTAAAAACGACAAAAAAGGCAAAAAACAAAAAATAAATGAAAAAACTTTAAATTGACGAAATCATGATTATTTTGATGCAGAGTCGATACAAATAAAAATCATCTAAAAACGACAAAAAAGGCAAAAAACAAAATATAAATGAAAAAACTTTAAATTGACGAAATCATGATTATTTTGATGCAGAGTCGATACAAATAAAAATCATCTAGAAACGACAAAAAAGGCAAAAAACAAAAAATGTATGAAAAAATTTTAAATTGACGAAAATATGACTATTTTGATGCAGTGCGATATAAATGAAAATCATCTAGAAACGACAAAAAAGGCAAAAAACCAAAAATTTATGAAAAAACTTTAAATTGACGAAATCATGATTATTTTGATGAAGATTCGATACAAATGAAAATCATCTAGAAACGACAAAAAAGGCAAAAAACAAAAAATAAATGAAAAAACTTTAAATTGACGAAATCATGATTATTTTGATGCAGAGTCGATACAAATGAAAATCATCTAGAAACGACAAAAAAGGCAAAAAACAAAAATGTATGAAAAATTTTAAATTGACGAAAATATGACTATTTTGATGCAGTGCGATATAAATGAAAATCATCTAGAAACGACAAAAAAGGCAAAAAACCAAAAATTTATGAATAAACTTTAAATTGACGAAATCATGATTATTTTGATGCAGAGTCGATACAAATAAAAATCATCTAAAAACGACAAAAAAGGCAAAAAACAAAAAATAAATGAAAAAACTTTAAATTGACGAAATCATGATTATTTTGATGCAGAGTCGATACAAATAAAAATCATCTAAAAACGACAAAAAAGGCAAAAAACAAAAAATAAATGAAAAAATTTTAAATTGACGAAAATATGACTATTTTGATGCAGAGTCGATACAAATGAAAATCATCTAGAAACGACAAAAAAGGCAAAAAACAAAAAATGTATGAAAAAATTTTAAATTGACGAAAATATGACTATTTTAATGCAGTGCGATATAAATGAAAATCATCTAGAAACGACAAAAAAGGCAAAAAACAAAAAATGTATGAAAAAATTTTAAATTGACGAAAATATGACTATTTTGATGCAGTGCGATATAAATGAAAATCATCTAGAAACGACAAAAAAGGCAAAAAACCAAAAATTTATGAATAAACTTTAAATTGACGAAATCATGATTATTTTAATGCAGAGTCGATACAAATAAAAATCATCTAAAAACGACAAAAAAGGCAAAAAACAAAAAATAAATGAAAAAACTTTAAATTGACGAAATCATGATTATTTTGATGCAGAGTCGATACAAATAAAAATCATCTAAAAACGACAAAAAAGGCAAAAAACAAAATATAAATGAAAAAACTTTAAATTGACGAAATCATGATTATTTTGATGCAGAGTCGATACAAATAAAAATCATCTAGAAACGACAAAAAAGGCAAAAAACAAAAAATGTATGAAAAAATTTTAAATTGACGAAAATATGACTATTTTGATGCAGTGCGATATAAATGAAAATCATCTAGAAACGACAAAAAGGCAAAAAACCAAAAATTTACGAAAAAACTTTAAATTGACGAAATCATGATTATTTTGATGAAGATTCGATACAAATGAAAATCATCTAGAAACGACAAAAAAGGCAAAAAACAAAAAATAAATGAAAAAACTTTAAATTGACGAAATCATGATTATTTTGATGCAGAGTCGATACAAATGAAAATCATCTAGAAACGACAAAAAAGGCAAAAAACAAAAATGTATGAAAAATTTTAAATTGACGAAAATATGACTATTTTGATGCAGTGCGATATAAATGAAAATCATCTAGAAACGACAAAAAAGGCAAAAAAACCAAAAATTTATGAATAAACTTTAAATTGACGAAATCATGATTATTTTGATGCAGAGTCGATACAAATAAAAATCATCTAAAAACGTCAAAAAAAGGCAAAAAACAAAAAATAAATGAAAAAACTTTAAATTGACGAAATCATGATTATTTTGATGCAGAGTCGATACAAATAAAAATCATCTAAAAACGACAAAAAAGGCAAAAAACAAAAAATAAATGAAAAAACTTTAAATTGACGAAATCATGATTATTTTGATGCAGAGTCGATACAAATGAAAATCATCTAGAAACGACAAAAAAGGCAAAAAACAAAAAATGTATGAAAAAATTTTAAATTGACGAAAATATGACTATTTTGATGCAGTGCGATATAAATGAAAATCATCTAGAAACGACAAAAAAGGCAAAAAACCAAAAATTTATGAATAAACTTTAAATTGACGAAATCATGATTATTTTGATGCAGAGTCGATACAAATAAAAATCATCTAAAAACGACAAAAAAGGCAAAAAACAAAAAATAAATGAAAAAACTTTAAATTGACGAAATCATGATTATTTTGATGCAGAGTCGATACAAATAAAAATCATCTAAAAACGACAAAAAAGGCAAAAAACAAAAATGTATGAAAAAATTTTAAATTGACGAAAATATGACTATTTTGATGCAGTGCGATATAAATGAAAATCATCTAGAAACGACAAAAAAGGCAAAAAACCAAAAATTTATGAATAAACTTTAAATTGACGAAATCATGATTATTTTGATGCAGAGTCGATACAAATAAAAATCATCTAAAAACGACAAAAAAGGCAAAAAACAAAAAATAAATGAAAAAACTTTAAATTGACGAAATCATGACTATTTTGATGCAGTGCGATATAAATGAAAATCATCTAGAAACGACAAAAAAGGCAAAAAACCAAAAATTTATGAATAAACTTTAAATTGACGAAATCATGATTATTTTGATGCAGAGTCGATACAAATAAAAATCATCTAAAAACGACAAAAAAGGCAAAAAACAAAAAATAAATGAAAAAACTTTAAATTGACGAAATCATGACTATTTTGATGCAGTGCGATATAAATGAAAATCATCTAAAAACGACAAAAAAGGCAAAAAACAAAAAATAAATGAAAAAACTTTAAATTGACGAAATCATGATTATTTTGATACAGAGTCGATACAAATAAAAATCATCTAAAAACGTCAAAAAAGGCAAAAAACAAAAAATAATTGAAAAAACTTTAAATTGACGAAATCATGATTATTTTGATGCAGAGTCGATACAAATAAAAATCATCTAAAAACGACAAAAACGGCAAAAAAACAAAAAATAAATGAAAAAACTTTAAATTGACGAAATCATGATTATTTTGATGCAGAGTCGATACAAATGAAAATCATCTAGAAACGACAAAAAAGGCAAAAAACAAAAAATGTATGAAAAAATTTTAAATTGACGAAAATATGACTATTTTGATGCAGTGCGATATAAATGAAAATCATCTAGAAACGACAAAAAAGGCAAAAAACCAAAAATTTATGAATAAATTTTAAATTGACGAAATCATGATTA
Organism: Drosophila cardini; assembly: GCA_018903735.1. NCBI lineage: Eukaryota > Metazoa > Arthropoda > Insecta > Diptera > Drosophilidae > Drosophila > Drosophila cardini. Next base: position 27,215 of record JAEIGM010000224.1, on the reverse strand, counting down.
TTTTGATGCAGAGTCGATACAAATAAAAATCATCTAAAAACGACAAAAAAGGCAAAAAACAAAAAATAAATGAAAAAACTTTAAATTGACGAAATCATGATTATTTTGATGCAGAGTCGATACAAATAAAAATCATCTAAAAACGACAAAAAAGGCAAAAAACAAAAATGTATGAAAAAATTTTAAATTGACGAAATCATGATTATTTTGATGCAGAGTCGATACAAATAAAAATCATCTAAAAACGACAAAAAAGGCAAAAAACAAAAAATAAATGAAAAAACTTTAAATTGACGAAATCATGATTATTTTGTTGCAGAGTCGATACAAATAAAAATCATCTAAAAACGACAAAAAAGGCAAAAAACAAAAAATAAATGAAAAAACTTTAAATTGACGAAATCATGATTATTTTGATGCAGAGTCGATACAAATAAAAATCATCTAAAAACGACAAAAAAGGCAAAAAACAAAAAATAAATGAAAAAACTTTAAATTGACGAAATCATGACTATTTTGATGCAGTGCGATATACATGAAAATCATCTAGAAACGACAAAAAAGGCAAAAAACCAAAAATTTATGAATAAACTTTAAATTGACGAAATCATGATTATTTTGATGCAGAGTCGATACAAATAAAAATCATCTAAAAACGACAAAAAGGCAAAAAACAAAAAATAAATGAAAAAACTTTAAATTGACGAAATCATGACTATTTTGATGCAGTGCGATATAAATGAAAATCATCTAGAAACGACAAAAAAGGCAAAAAACCAAAAATTTATGAATAAACTTTAAATTGACGAAATCATGATTATTTTGATGCAGAGTCGATACAAATAAAAATCATCTAAAAACGACAAAAAAGGCAAAAAACAAAAAATAAATGAAAAAACTTTAAATTGACGAAATCATGATTATTTTGATGCAGAGTCGATACAAATAAAAATCATCTAAAAACGACAAAAAAGGCAAAAAAACAAAAATGTATGAAAAAATTTTAAATTGACGAAATCATGATTATTTTGATGCAGAGTCGATACAAATAAAAATCATCTAAAAACGACAAAAAAGGCAAAAAACAAAAAATAAATGAAAAAACTTTAAATTGACGAAATCATGATTATTTTGTTGCAGAGTCGATACAAATAAAAATCATCTAAAAACGACAAAAAAGGCAAAAAACAAAAAATAAATGAAAAAACTTTAAATTGACGAAATCATGATTATTTTGATGCAGAGTCGATACAAATAAAAATCATCTAAAAACGACAAAAAAGGCAAAAAACAAAAAATAAATGAAAAAACTTTAAATTGACGAAATCATGACTATTTTGATGCAGTGCGATATACATGAAAATCATCTAGAAACGACAAAAAGGCAAAAAACCAAAAATTTATGAATAAACTTTAAATTGACGAAATCATGATTATTTTGATGCAGAGTCGATACAAATAAAAATCATCTAAAAACGACAAAAAAGGCAAAAAACAAAAAATAAATGAAAAAACTTTAAATTGACGAAATCATGACTATTTTGATGCAGTGCGATATAAATGAAAATCATCTAGAAACGACAAAAAAGGCAAAAAACCAAAAATTTATGAATAAACTTTAAATTGACGAAATCATGATTATTTTGATGCAGAGTCGATACAAATAAAAATCATCTAAAAACGACAAAAAAGGCAAAAAACAAAAAATAAATGAAAAAACTTTAAATTGACGAAATCATGACTATTTTGATGCAGTGCGATATAAATGAAAATCATCTAAAAACGACAAAAAAGGCAAAAAACAAAAAATAAATGAAAAAACTTTAAATTGACGAAATCATGATTATTTTGATACAGAGTCGATACAAATAAAAATCATCTAAAAACGTCAAAAAAGGCAAAAAACAAAAAATAATTGAAAAAACTTTAAATTGACGAAATCATGATTATTTTGATGCAGAGTCGATACAAATAAAAATCATCTAAAAACGACAAAAAAGGCAAAAAACAAAAATGTATGAAAAAATTTTAAATTGACGAAATCATGATTATTTTGATGCAGAGTCGATACAAATAAAAATCATCTAGAAACGACAAAAAAGGCAAAAAACAAAAAATGTATGAAAAAATTTTAAATTGACGAAAATATGACTATTTTGATGCAGTGCGATATAAATGAAAATCATCTAGAAACGACAAAAAAGGCAAAAAACCAAAAATTTATGAATAAACTTTAAATTGACGAAATCATGATTATTTTGATGCAGAGTCGATACAAATAAAAATCATCTAAAAACGACAAAAAAGGCAAAAAACAAAAAATAAATGAAAAAACTTTAAATTGACGAAATCATGATTATTTTGATGCAGAGTCGATACAAATAAAAATCATCTAAAAACGACAAAAAAGGCAAAAAACAAAAATTTATGAAAAAATTTTAAATTGACGAAATCATGATTATTTTGATGCAGAGTCGATACAAATAAAAATCATCTAGAAACGACAAAAAAGGCAAAAAACAAAAAATGTATGAAAAAACTTTAAATTGACGAAATCATGATTATTTTGATGCAGAGTCGATACAAATAAAAATCATCTAAAAACGACAAAAACGGCAAAAAATAAATGAAAAAACTTTAAATTGACGAAATCATGATTATTTTGATGCAGAGTCGATACAAATGAAAATCATCTAGAAACGACAAAAAAGGCAAAAAACAAAAAATGTATGAAAAAAATTTAAATTGACGAAAATATGACTATTTTGATGCAGTGCGATATAAATGAAAATCATCTAGAAACGACAAAAAAGGCAAAAAACAAAAAATGTATGAAAAAACTTTAAATTGACGAAAATATGACTATTTTGATGCAGTGCGATATAAATGAAAATCATCTAGAAACGACAAAAAAGGCAAAAAACCAAAAATTTATGAATAAACTTTAAATTGACGAAAATATGACTATTTTGATGCAGTGCGATATAAATGAAAATCATCTAGAAACGACAAAAAAGGCAAAAAACCAAAAATTTATGAATAAACTTTAAATTGACGAAATCATGATTATTTTGATGCAGAGTCGATACAAATAAAAATCATCTAAAAACGACAAAAACGGCAAAAAACAAAAAATAAATGAAAAAACTTTAAATTGACGAAATCATGATTATTTTGATGCAGAGTCGATACAAATAAAAATCATCTAAAAACGACAAAAAAGGCAAAAAACAAAAAATAAATGAAAAAACTTTAAATTGACGAAATCATGATTATTTTGATGCAGAGTCGATACAAATGAAAATCATCTAGAAACGACAAAAAAGGCAAAAAACAAAAAATGTATGAAAAAATTTTAAATTGACGAAAATATGACTATTTTGATGCAGTGCGATATAAATGAAAATCATCTAGAAACGACATAAAAGGCAAAAAACCAAAAATTTATGAATAAACTTTAAATTGACGAAATCATGATTATTTTGATGCAGAGTCGATACAAATAAAAATCATCTAAAAACGACAAAAAAGGCAAAAAACAAAAAATAAATGAAAAAACTTTAAATTGACGAAATCATGATTATTTTGATGCAGAGTCGATACAAATAAATATCATCTAAAAACGACAAAAAAGGCAAAAAACAAAAAATAAATGAAAAAACTTTAAATTGACGAAATCATGATTATTTTGATGCAGAGTCGATACAAATAAAAATCATCTAAAAACGACAAAAAAGGCAAAAAACAAAAAATAAATGAAAAAACTTTAAATTGACGAAATCATGATTATTTTGATACAGAGTCGATACAAATAAAAATCATCTAGAAACGACAAAAAAGGCAAAAAACAAAAAATAATTGAAAAAACTTTAAATTGACGAAATCATGATTATTTTGATGCAGAGTCGATACAAATAAAAATCATCTAAAAACGACAAACAAGGCAAAAAACAAAAAATAAATGAAAAAACTTTAAATTGACGAAATCATGATTATTTTGATGCAGAGTCGATACAAATGAAAATCATCTAGAAACGACAAAAAAGGCAAAAAACAAAAAATGTATGAAAAAATTTTAAATTGACGAAAATATGACTATTTTGATGCAGTGCGATATAAATGAAAATCATCTAGAAACGACAAAAAAGGCAAAAAACCAAAAATTTATGAATAAACTTTAAATTGACGAAATCATGATTATTTTGATGCAGAGTCGATACAAATAAAAATCATCTAAAAACGACAAAAAAGGCAAAAAACAAAAAATAAATGAAAAAACTTTAAATTGACGAAATCATGATTATTTTGATGCAGAGTCGATACAAATAAAAATCATCTAAAAACGACAAAAAAGGCAAAAAACAAAAATTTATGAAAAAATTTTAAATTGACGAAATCATGATTATTTTGATGCAGAGTCGATACAAATAAAAATCATCTAGAAACGACAAAAAAGGCAAAAAACAAAAAATGTATGAAAAAACTTTAAATTGACGAAATCATGATTATTTTGATGCAGAGTCGATACAAATAAAAATCATCTAAAAACGACAAAAACGGCAAAAAACAAAAAATAAATGAAAAAACTTTAAATTGACGAAATCATGATTATTTTGATGCAGAGTCGATACAAATGAAAATCATCTAGAAACGACAAAAAAGGCAAAAAACAAAAAATGTATGAAAAAATTTTAAATTGACGAAAATATGACTATTTTGATGCAGTGCGATATAAATGAAAATCATCTAGAAACGACAAAAAAGGCAAAAAACAAAAAATGTATGAAAAAACTTTAAATTGACGAAAATATGACTATTTTGATGCAGTGCGATATAAATGAAAATCATCTAGAAACGACAAAAAAGGCAAAAAACCAAAAATTTATGAATAAACTTTAAATTGACGAAAATATGACTATTTTGATGCAGTGCGATATAAATGAAAATCATCTAGAAACGACAAAAAAGGCAAAAAACCAAAAATTTATGAATAAACTTTAAATTGACGAAATCATGATTATTTTGATGCAGAGTCGATACAAATAAAAATCATCTAAAAACGACAAAAAAGGCAAAAAACAAAAAATAAATGAAAAAACTTTAAATTGACGAAATCATGATTATTTTGATGCAGAGTCGATACAAATAAAAATCATCTAAAAACGACAAAAAAGGCAAAAAACAAAAAATAAATGAAAAAACTTTAAATTGACGAAATCATGATTATTTTGATGCAGAGTCGATACAAATGAAAATCATCTAGAAACGACAAAAAAGGCAAAAAACAAAAAATGTATGAAAAAATTTTAAATTGACGAAAATATGACTATTTTGATGCAGTGCGATATAAATGAAAATCATCTAGAAACGACAAAAAAGGCAAAAAACCAAAAATTTATGAATAAACTTTAAATTGACGAAATCATGATTATTTTGATGCAGAGTCGATACAAATAAAAATCATCTAAAAACGACAAAAAAGGCAAAAAAACAAAAAATAAATGAAAAAACTTTAAATTGACGAAATCATGATTATTTTGATGCAGAGTCGATACAAATAAATATCATCTAAAAACGACAAAAAAGGCAAAAAACAAAAAATAAATGAAAAAACTTTAAATTGACGAAATCATGATTATTTTGATGCAGAGTCGATACAAATAAAAATCATCTAAAAACGACAAAAAAGGCAAAAAACAAAAAATAAATGAAAAAACTTTAAATTGACGAAATCATGATTATTTTGATACAGAGTCGATACAAATAAAAATCATCTAGAAACGACAAAAAAGGCAAAAAACAAAAAATAATTGAAAAAACTTTAAATTGACGAAATCATGATTATTTTGATGCAGAGTCGATACAAATAAAAATCATCTAAAAACGACAAACAAGGCAAAAAACAAAAAATAAATGAAAAAACTTTAAATTGACGAAATCATGATTATTTTGATGCAGAGTCGATACAAATGAAAATCATCTAGAAACGACAAAAAAGGCAAAAAACAAAAAATGTATGAAAAAATTTTAAATTGACGAAAATATGACTATTTTGATGCAGTGCGATATAAATGAAAATCATCTAGAAACGACAAAAAAGGCAAAAAACCAAAAATTTATGAATAAACTTTAAATTGACGAAATCATGATTATTTTGATGCAGAGTCGATACAAATAAAAATCATCTAAAAACGACAAAAAAGGCAAAAAACAAAAAATAAATGAAAAAACTTTAAATTGACGAAATCATGATTATTTTGATGCAGAGTCGATACAAATAAAAATCATCTAAAAACGACAAAAAAGGCAAAAAACAAAAATGTATGAAAAAATTTTAAATTGACGAAAATATGACTATTTTGATGCAGTGCGATATAAATGAAAATCATCTAGAAACGACAAAAAAGGCAAAAAACCAAAAATTTATGAATAAACTTTAAATTGACGAAATCATGATTATTTTGATGCAGAGTCGATACAAATAAAAATCATCTAAAAACGACAAAAAAGGCAAAAAACAAAAAATAAATGAAAAAACTTTAAATTGACGAAATCATGATTATTTTGATGCAGAGTCGATACCAATGAAAATCATCTAGAAACGACAAAAAAGGCAAAAAACAAAAAATGTATGAAAAAATTTTAATTTGACGAAAATATGACTATTTTGATGCAGTGCGATATAAATGAAAATCATCTAGAAACGACAAAAAAGGCAAAAAACCAAAAATTTATGAATAAACTTTAAATTGACGAAATCATGATTATTTTGATGCAGAGTCGATACAAATAAAAATCATCTAAAAACGACAAAAAAGGCAAAAAAAAAAAATTTAAATATTCGAAATCATGATTATTTTAATGCAGAGTCGATATAAATGAAAATCATCTAGAAACGCCAAAGAATGCTAAAAACAAAAAATAAATGAAAAAACTTTAAATTGACGAAATCATGATTATTTTGATACAGAGTCGATACAAATAAAAATCATCTAAAAACGCCAAAGAATGCTAAAAACAAAAAATAAATGAAAAAACTTTAAATTGACGAAATCATGATTATTTTGATACAGAGTCGATACAAATAAAAATCATCTAGAAACGACAAAAAAGGCAAAAAACAAAAAATGTATGAAAAAATTTTAAATTGACGAAAATATGACTATTTTGATGCAGAGTCGATATAAATGAAAATCATCTAGAAACGACAAAAAAGGCAAAAAACCAAAAATTTATGAATAAACTTTAAATTGACGAAATCATGATTATTTTGATGCAGAGTCGATACAAATAAAAATCATCTAAAAACGACAAAAAAGGCAAAAAACAAAAAATAAATGAAAAAACTTTAAATTGACGAAATCATGATTATTTTGATGCAGAGTCGATACAAATAAAAATCATCTAAAAACGACAAAAAAGGCAAAAAACAAAAAATAAATGAAAAAATTTTAAATTGACGAAAATATGACTATTTTGATGCAGAGTCGATACAAATGAAAATCATCTAGAAACGACAAAAAAGGCAAAAAACAAAAAATGTATGAAAAAATTTTAAATTGACGAAAATATGACTATTTTGATGCAGTGCGATATAAATGAAAATCATCTAGAAACGACAAAAAAGGCAAAAAACCAAAAATTTATGAATAAACTTTAAATTGACGAAATCATGATTATTTTGATGCAGAGTCGATACAAATAAAAATCATCTAAAAACGACAAAAAAGGCAAAAAACAAAAAATAAATGAAAAAACTTTAAATTGACGAAATCATGATTATTTTGATGCAGAGTCGATACAAATGAAAATCATCTAGAAACGACAAAAAAGGCAAAAAACAAAAAATGTATGAAAAAATTTTAAATTGACGAAAATATGACTATTTTGATGCAGTGCGATATAAATGAAAATCATCTAGAAACGACAAAAAAGGCAAAAAACCAAAAATTTATGAATAAACTTTAAATTGACGAAATCATGATTATTTTAATGCAGAGTCGATACAAATAAAAATCATCTAAAAACGACAAAAAAGGCAAAAAACAAAAAATAAATGAAAAAAACTTTAAATTGACGAAATCATGATTATTTTGATGCAGAGTCGATACAAATAAAAATCATCTAAAAACGACAAAAAAGGCAAAAAACAAAATATAAATGAAAAAACTTTAAATTGACGAAATCATGATTATTTTGATGCAGAGTCGATACAAATAAAAATCATCTAGAAACGACAAAAAAGGCAAAAAACAAAAAATGTATGAAAAAATTTTAAATTGACGAAAATATGACTATTTTGATGCAGTGCGATATAAATGAAAATCATCTAGAAACGACAAAAAAGGCAAAAAACCAAAAATTTATGAAAAAACTTTAAATTGACGAAATCATGATTATTTTGATGAAGATTCGATACAAATGAAAATCATCTAGAAACGACAAAAAAGGCAAAAAAATAAATGAAAAAACTTTAAATTGACGAAATCATGATTATTTTGATGCAGAGTCGATACAAATGAAAATCATCTAGAAACGACAAAAAAGGCAAAAAACAAAAATGTATGAAAAAATTTTAAATTGACGAAAATATGACTATTTTGATGCAGTGCGATATAAATGAAAATCATCTAGAAACGACAAAAAAGGCAAAAAACCAAAAATTTATGAATAAACTTTAAATTGACGAAATCATGATTATTTTGATGCAGAGTCGATACAAATAAAAATCATCTAAAAACGACAAAAAAGGCAAAAAACAAAAAATAAATGAAAAAACTTTAAATTGACGAAATCATGATTATTTTGATGCAGAGTCGATACAAATAAAAATCATCTAAAAACGACAAAAAAGGCAAAAAACAAAAAATAAATGAAAAAACTTTAAATTGACGAAATCATGATTATTTTGATGCAGAGTCGATACAAATGAAAATCATCTAGAAACGACAAAAAAGGCAAAAAACAAAAAATGTATGAAAAAATTTTAAATTGACGAAAATATGACTATTTTGATGCAGTGCGATATAAATGAAAATCATCTAGAAACGACAAAAAAGGCAAAAAACCAAAAATTTATGAATAAACTTTAAATTGACGAAATCATGATTATTTTGATGCAGAGTCGATACAAATAAAAATCATCTAAAAACGACAAAAAAGGCAAAAAACAAAAAATAAATGAAAAAACTTTAAATTGACGAAATCATGATTATTTTGATGCAGAGTCGATACAAATAAAAATCATCTAAAAACGACCAAAAAGGCAAAAAACAAAAATGTATGAAAAAATTTTAAATTGACGAAAATATGACTATTTTGATGCAGTGCGATATAAATGAAAATCATCTAGAAACGACAAAAAAGGCAAAAAACCAAAAATTTATGAATAAACTTTAAATTGACGAAATCATGATTATTTTGATGCAGAGTCGATACAAATAAAAATCATCTAAAAACGACAAAAAAGGCAAAAAACAAAAAATAAATGAAAAAACTTTAAATTGACGAAATCATGATATTTTGATGCAGAGTCGATACAAATAAAAATCATCTAAAAACGACAAAAAAGGCAAAAAACCAAAAATTTATGAAAAAATTTTAAATTGTCGACATCATGATTATTTTGATGCAGTGCGATATAAATGAAAATCATCTAGAAACGCCAAAGAATGCTAAAAACAAAAAATAAATGAAAAAACTTTAAATTGACGAAATCATGATTATTTTGATGCAGAGTCGATACAAATAAAAATCATCTAGAAACGACAAAAAAGGCAAAAAACCAAAAATTTATGAATAAACTTTAAATTGACGAAATCATGATTATTTTGATGCAGAGTCGATACAAATAAAAATCATCTAAAAACGACAAAAAAGGCAAAAAACAAAAAATAAATGAAAAAACTTTAAATTGACGAAATCATGATTATTTTGATGCAGAGTCGATACAAATAAAAATCATCTAAAAACGACAAAAAAGGCAAAAAACAAAAAATAAATGAAAAAACTTTAAATTGACGAAATCATGACTATTTTGATGCAGTGCGATATAAATGAAAATCATCTAGAAACGACAAAAAAGGCAAAAAACCAAAAATTTATGAATAAACTTTAAATTGACGAAATCATGATTATTTTGATGCAGAGTCGATACAAATAAAAATCATCTAAAAACGACAAAAAAGGCAAAAAACAAAAAATAAATGAAAAAACTTTAAATTGACGAAATCATGACTATTTTGATGCAGTGTCGATATAAATGAAAATCATCTAAAAACGACAAAAAAGGCAAAAAACAAAAAATAAATGAAAAAACTTTAAATTGACGAAATCATGATTATTTTGATACAGAGTCGATACAAATAAAAATCATCTAGAAACGACAAAAAAGGCAAAAAACAAAAAATAATTGAAAAAATTTTAAATTGTCGAAATCATGATTATTTTGATGCAGAGTCGATACAAATGAAAATCATCTAGAAACGACAAAAAAGGCAAAAAACAAAAAATAAATGAAAAAACTTTAAATTGACGAAATCATGATTATTTTGATGCAGAGTCGATACAAATGAAAATCATCTAGAAACGACAAAAAAGGCAAAAAACAAAAAATGTATGAAAAAATTTTAAATTGTCGAAATCATGATTATTTTGATGCAGTGTCGATATAAATGAAAATCATCTAGAAACGACAAAAAAGGCAAAAAACAAAAAATTTATGAAAAAATTTTAAATTGACGAAATCATGATTATTTTGATGCAGAGTCGATACAAATGAAAATCATCTAGAAACGCCAAAAAAGGCAAAAAACAAAAAATAAATGAAAAAATTTTAAATTGACGAAATCATGATTATTTTGATGCAGAGTCGATACAAATGAAAATCATCTAGAAACGACAAAAAAGGCAAAAAACAAAAAATGTATGAAAAAATTTTAAATTGTCGACATCATGATTATTTTGATGCAGAGTCGATATAAATGAAAATCATCTAGAAACGACAAAAAAGGCAAAAAACAAAAAATAAATGAAAAAATTTTAAATTGACGAAATCATGATTATTTTGATGCAGAGTCGATACAAATGAAAATCATCTAGAAACGACAAAAAAGGCAAAAAACAAAAAATATATGAAAAAATTTTAAATTGACGAAATCATGATTATTTTGATGCAGTGTCGATATAAATGAAAATCATCTAGAAACGACAAAAAATGCAAAAAACAAAAAATGTATGAAAAAATTTTAAATTGACGAAATCATGATTATTTTGATGCAGAGTCGATACAAATGAAAATCATCTAGAAACGACAAAAAAGGCAAAAAACAAAAAATAAATGAAAAAATTTTAAATTGACGAAATCATGATTATTTTGATGCAGAGTCGATACAAATAAAAATCATCTAGAAACGACAAAAAAGGCAAAAAACAAAAAATATATGAAAAAATTTTAAATTGACGAAATCAAGATTATTTTGATGCAGTGTCGATATAAATGAAAATCATCTAGAAACGCCAAAAAAGGCTAAAAACCAAAAATTTATGAAAAAACTTTAAATTGACGAAATCATGATTATTTTGATGCAGAGTCGATACAAATAAAAATCATCTAGAAACGACAAAAAAGGCAAAAAACAAAAAATAAATGAAAAAATTTTAAATTGACGAAATCAAGATTATTTTGATGCAGTGTCGATATAAATGAAAATCATCTAGAAACGACAAAAAGGCAAAAAACAAAAAATATATGAAAAAATTTTAAATTGACGAAATCATGATTATTTTGATGCAGAGTCGATACAAATAAAAATCATCTAGAAACGACAAAAAAGGCAAAAAACAAAAAATGTATGAAAAAATTTTAAATTGACGAAATCATGATTATTTTGATGCAGTGTCGATATAAATGAAAATCATCTAGAAACGCCAAAGAAAGGCTAAAAACAAAAAATAAATGAAAAAATTTTAAATTGACGAAATCATGATTATTTTGATGCAGAGTCGATACAAATGAAAATTATCTAGAAACGACAAAAAAGGCAAAAAACAAAAAATAAATGAAAAAATTGTAAATTGACGAAATCATGATTATTTTGATGCAGAGTCGATACAAATGAAAATCATCTAGAAACGACAAAAAAGGCAAAAAACAAAAAATGTATGAAAAAATTTTAAATTGTCGACATCATGATTATTTTGATGCAGTGCGATATAAATGAAAATCATCTAGAAACGCCAAAGAATGCTAAAAACAAAACATAAATGAAAAAACTTTAAATTGACGAAATCATGATTATTTTGATGCTTGTTTATGTTAAGTATTGCGATTATTATGTAAGCTAATTATGAAGCATCTGGCAACACTATGTTTATCTGATTGAATTGATCATAGATTAAGTTTTGCTTTCAGTTCTCTGTAAGCCTTTCACAACTGAACATTGTGTCGGACCTTAATAAAGTCAAATGAAGTTTAGCTTGTTCTTTAATTTCCAACAAGAGTCAATACAAATGAAAACCATCTAGAAACGACAAAAAAGGAAAAAACAAAATATGTATGAAAAACTTTTAAATGGTCGACATCATGATTATTTTTATGCAGAGTCGATATAAATAAAAATCATCTAGAAACGACAAAAAAGGCAAAAAACAAAAAATTTATGAAAAAATTTTAAATTGTCGACATCATGATTATTTTGATGCAGTGCGATATAAATGAAAATCATCTAGAAACGCCAAAGAATGCTAAAAACAAAAAATAAATGAAAAAACTTTAAATTGACGAAATCATGATTATTTTGATGCAGAGTCGATACAAATGAAAATCATCTAGAAACGACAAAAAAGGCAAAAAACAAAAAATTTATGAAAAAATTTTAAATTGTCGACATCATGATTATTTTGATGCAGTGCGATATAAATGAAAATCATCTAGAAACGCCAAAGAATGCTAAAAACAAAAAATAAATGAAAAAATTGTAAATTGACGAAATCATGATTATTTTGATGCAGAGTCGATACAAATGAAAATCATCTAGAAACGACAAAAAATGCTAAAAACAAAAAATATATGAAAAAATTTTAAATTGTCGACATCATGATTATTTTGATGCAGAGTCGATATAAATGAAAATCATCTAGAAACGCCAAAGAATGCTAAAAACAAAAAATAAATGAAAAAATTTTAAATTGACGAAATCATGATTATTTTGATGCAGAGTCGATACAAATGAAAATCATCTAGAAACGACAAAAAATGCTAAAAACAAAAAATAAATGAAAAAATTTTAAATTGTCGACATCATGATTATTTTGATGCAGTGCGATATAAATGAAAATCATCTAGAAACGCCAAAAAATGCTAAAAACAAAAAATAAATGAAAAAAAATTTTAAATTGACGAAATCATGATTATTTTGATGCAGAGTCGATATAAATGAAAATCATCTAGAAAACGCCAAAAAATGCTAAAAACAAAAAATAAATGAAAAAATTTTAAATTGACGAAATCATGATTATTTTGATGCAGAGTCGATACAAATGAAAATCATCTAGAAACGACAAAAAAGGCAAAAAACAAAAAATGTATGAAAAAATTTTAAATTGTCGACATCATGATTATTTTGATGCAGTGCGATATAAATGAAAATCATCTAGAAACGCCAAAGAATGCTAAAAACAAAAAATAAATGAAAAAATTTTAAATTGACGAAATCATGATTATTTTGATGCAGAGTCGATACAAATGAAAATCATCTAGAAACGACAAAAAAGGCAAAAAACAAAAAATGTATGAAAAAATTTTAAATTGTCGACATCATGATTATTTTGATGCAGTGCGATATAAATGAAAATCATCTAGAAACGCCAGAAAATGCAAAAACAAAAAATAAATGAAAAAATTTTAAATTGACGAAATCATGATTATTTTGATGCAGAGTCGATATAAATGAAAATCATCTAGAAACGCCAAAAATAAAAAAAAAAAAACAAAAAACAAAAAATAAATGAAAAAATTTTAAATTGACGAAATCATGATTATTTTGATGCAGAGTCGATATAAATGAAAATCATCTAGAAACGACAAAAAAGGCTAAAAAACAAAAAATGTATGAAAAAATTTTAAATTGTCGACATCATGATTATTTTGATGCAGTGTCGATATAAATGAAAATCATCTAGAAACGCCAAAGAATGCTAAAAACAAAAAATAAATGAAAAAATTTTAAATTGACGAAATCATGATTATTTTGATGCAGAGTCGATACAAATGAAAATCATCTAGAAACGACAAAAAAGGCAAAAAACAAAAAATGTATGAAAAAATTTTAAATTGTCGACATCATGATTATTTTGATGCAGTGCGATATAAATGAAAATCATCTAGAAACGCCAAAGAATGCTAAAAACAAAAAATAAATGAAAAAATTTTAAATTGACGAAATCATGATTATTTTGATGCAGAGTCGATACAAATGAAAATCATCTAGAAACGACAAAAAAGCAAAAAACAAAAAATGTATGAAAAAATTTTAAATTGTCGACATCATGATTATTTTGATGCAGAGTGCGATATAAATGAAAATCATCTAGAAACGCCAAAAAATGCTAAAAAAAAAAAATAAATGAAAAAATTTTAAATTGACGAAATCATGATTATTTTGATGCAGAGTCGATACAAATGAAAATCATCTAGAAACGACAAAAAAGGCAAAAAACAAAAATATGAAAAAATTTTAAATTGTCGACATCATGATTATTTTGATGCAGAGTGCGATATAAATGAAAATCATCTAGAAACGCCAAAAAATGCTAAAAACAAAAAATAAATGAAAAAATTTTAAATTGACGAAATCATGATTATTTTGATGCAGAGTCGATACAAATGAAAATCATCTAGAAACGACAAAAAAAAAAAACAAAAAAAATGTATGAAAAAATTTTAAATTGTCGACATCATGATTATTTTGATGCAGTGCGATATAAATGAAAATCATCTAGAAACGCCAAAGAATGCTAAAAACAAAAAATAAATGAAAAAATTTTAAATTGACGAAATCATGATTATTTTGATGCAGAGTCGATACAAATGAAAATCATCTAGAAACGACAAAAAATGCAAAAAACAAAAAATTATGAAAAAAATTATTAAATTGTCGAAATCATGATTATTTTGATGCAGAGTCGATATAAATGAAAATCATCTAGAAACGACAAAAAATGCTAAAAACAAAAAATAAATGAAAAAATTTTAAATTGACGAAATCATGATTATTTTGATGCAGAGTCGATACAAATGAAAATCATCTAGAAACGACAAAAAAGGCAAAAAACAAAAAATAAATGAAAAAATTTTAAATTGTCGACATCATGATTATTTTGATGCAGAGTCGATATAAATGAAAATCATCTAGAAACGCACAAAAAATGCTAAAAACAAAAAATAAATGAAAAAATTTTAAATTGACGAAATCATGATTATTTTGATGCAGAGTCGATACAAATGAAAATCATCTAGAAACGACAAAAAAGGCAAAAAACAAAAAATAAATGAAAAAATTTTAAATTGTCGACATCATGATTATTTTGATGCAGAGTCGATATAAATGAAAATCATCTAGAAACGCCAAAAAAATGCTAAAAACAAAAAATAAATGAAAAAATTTTAAATTGACGAAATCATGATTATTTTGATGCAGAGTCGATACAAATGAAAATCATCTAGAAACGACAAAAAAGGCAAAAAACAAAAAAATGTATGAAAAAATTTTAAATTGTCGACATCATGATTATTTTGATGCAGTGCGATATAAATGAAAATCATCTAGAAACGCCAAAGAATGCTAAAAACAAAAAATAAATGAAAAAATTTTAAATTGACGAAATCATGATTATTTTGATGCAGAGTCGATACAAATGAAAATCATCTAGAAACGACAAAAAAGGCAAAAAACAAAAAATGTATGAAAAAATTTTAAATTGTCGACATCATGATTATTTTGATGCAGTGCGATATAAATGAAAATCATCTAGAAACGCCAAAGAATGCTAAAAACAAAAAATAAATGAAAAAATTTTAAATTGACGAAATCATGATTATTTTGATGCAGAGTCGATACAAATGAAAATCATCTAGAAACGACAAAAAAGGCAAAAAACAAAAAATGTATGAAAAAATTTTAAATTGTCGACATCATGATTATTTTGATGCAGTGCGATATAAATGAAAATCATCTAGAAACGCCAAAGAATGCTAAAAACAAAAAATAAATGAAAAAAATTGTAAATTGACGAAATCATGATTATTTTGATGCAGAGTCGATACAAATGAAAATCATCTAGAAACGACAAAAAAGCAAAAAAAACAAAAAAAAATTATGAAAAAATTTTAAATTGTCGACATCATGATTATTTTGATGCAGTGCGATATAAATGAAAATCATCTAGAAACGCCAAAGAATGCTAAAAACAAAAAATAAATGAAAAAATTGTAAATTGACGAAATCATGATTATTTTGATGCAGAGTCGATACAAATGAAAATCATCTAGAAACGACAAAAAAGGCAAAAAACAAAAAATGTATGAAAAAATTGTCGACATCATGATTATTTTGATGCAGTGCGATATAAATGAAAATCATCTAGAAACGCCAAAGAATGCTAAAAACAAAAAATAAATGAAAAAATTTTAAATTGACGAAATCATGATTATTTTGATGCAGAGTCGATACAAATGAAAATCATCTAGAAACGACAAAAAAGGCAAAAAACAAAAAATGTATGAAAAAATTTTAAATTGTCGACATCATGATTATTTTGATGCAGTGCGATATAAATGAAAATCATCTAGAAACGCCAAAGAATGCTAAAAACAAAACATAAATGAAAAAACTTTAAATTGACGAAATCATGATTATTTTGATGCTTGTTTATGTTAAGTATTGCGATTATTATGTAAGCTAATTATGAAGCATCTGGCAACACTATGTTTATCTGAATGAATTGATCATAGATTAAGTTTTGCTTTCAGTTCTCTGTAAGCCTTTCACAACTGAACATTGCGTCGGACCTTAATAAAGTCAAATGAAGTTTAGCTTGTTCTTTAAAACTTCAAAAAAAAGATTTTTACAAGAGTCGATACAAATGAAAACCATCTAGAAACGACAAAAAAGGCAAAAAACAAAAAATGTATGAAAAAATTTTAAATTGTCGACATCATGATTATTTTGATGCAGTGCGATATAAATGAAAATCATCTAGAAACGACAAAAAAGGCAAAAAACAAAAAATGTATGAAAAAATTTTAAATTGACGAAATCATGATTATTTTGATGCAGAGTCGATATAAATGAAAATCATCTAGAAACGACAAAAAAGGCAAAAAACAAAAAATAAATGAAAAAATTTTAAATTGACGAAATCATGATTATTTTGATGCAGAGTCGATACAAATGAAAATCATCTAGAAACGACAAAAAAGGCAAAAAACAAAAAATAAATGAAAAAATTTTAAATTGACGAAATCAAGATTATTTTGATGCAGAGTCGATATAAATGAAAATCATCTAGAAACGCCAGAAAATGCAAAAACAAAAAATATATGAAAAAATTTTAAATTGACGAAATCAAGATTATTTTGATGCAGAGTCGATATAAATGAAAATCATCTAGAAACGACAAAAAAGGCAAAAAACAAAAAATGTATGAAAAAATTTTAAATTGTCGACATCATGATTATTTTGATGCAGTGCGATATAAATGAAAATCATCTAGAAACGCCAAAAAATGCTAAAAACAAAAAATAAATGAAAAAATTTTAAATTGACGAAATCATGATTATTTTGATGCAGAGTCGATACAAATGAAAATCATCTAGAAACGACAAAAAAGGCAAAAAACAAAAAATATATGAAAAAATTTTAAATTGACGAAATCAAGATTATTTTGATGCAGAGTCGATATAAATGAAAATCATCTAGAAACGCCAAAGAATGCTAAAAACAAAAAATGTATGAAAAAATTTTAAATTGTCGACATCATGATTATTTTGATGCAGTGCGATATAAATGAAAATCATCTAGAAACGACAAAAAAGGCAAAAAACAAAAAATTTATGAAAATATTTTAAATTGTCGACATCATGATTATTTTGATGCAGTGTCGATATAAATGAAAATCATCTAGAAACGCCAAAGAATGCTAAAAACAAAAAATAAATGAAAAAATTTTAAATTGACGAAATCATGATTATTTTGATGCAGAGTCGATACAAATGAAAATCATCTAGAAACGACAAAAAAGGCAAAAAACAAAAAATGTATGAAAAAATTTTAAATTGTCGACATCATGATTATTTTGATGCAGTGTCGATATAAATGAAAATCATCTAGAAACGCCAAAAAATGCTAAAAACAAAAAATAAATGAAAAAACTTTAAATTGACGAAATCATGATTATTTTGATGCAGAGTCGATACAAATAAAAATCATCTAGAAACGACAAAAAAGGCAAAAAACAAAAAATGTATGAAAAAATTTTAAATTGTCGACATCATGATTATTTTGATGCAGTGCGATATAAATGAAAATCATCTAGAAACGCCAAAGAATGCTAAAAACAAAAAATAAATGAAAAAATTTTAAATTGACGAAATCATGATTATTTTGATGCAGAGTCGATACAAATAAAAATCATCTAGAAACGACAAAAAAGGCAAAAAACAAAAAATGTATGAAAAAATTTTAAATTGTCGACATCATGATTATTTTGATGCAGTGCGATATAAATGAAAATCATCTAGAAACGCCAAAGAATGCTAAAAACAAAAAATAAATGAAAAAATTTTAAATTGACGAAATCATGATTATTTTGATGCAGAGTCGATACAAATGAAAATCATCTAGAAACGACAAAAAAGCAAAAAACAAAAAATGTATGAAAAAATTTTAAATTGTCGACATCATGATTATTTTGATGCAGAGTCGATATAAATGAAAATCATCTAGAAACGCCAAAAAATGCTAAAAACAAAAAATGTATGAAAAAATTTTAAATTGTCGACATCATGATTATTTTGATGCAGAGTCGATACAAATGAAAATCATCTAGAAACGACAAAAAAGGCAAAAAACCAAAAAATGTATGAAAAAATTTTAAATTGTCGACATCATGATTATTTTGATGCAGAGTCGATATAAATGAAAATCATCTAGAAACGCCAAAAAATGCAAAAAACAAAAAATAAATGAAAAAATTTTAAATTGACGAAATCATGATTATTTTGATGCAGAGTCGATACAAATGAAAATCATCTAGAAACGACAAAAAATGCAAAAAACAAAAAATGTATGAAAAAATTTTAAATTGTCGACATCATGATTATTTTGATGCAGTGCGATATAAATGAAAATTATCTAGAAACGCCAAAGAATGCTAAAAACAAAAAATAAATGAAAAAATTTTAAATTGACGAAATCATGATTATTTTGATGCAGAGTCGATACAAATGAAAATCATCTAGAAACGACAAAAAAGGCAAAAAACAAAAAATGTATGAAAAAATTTTAAATTGTCGACATCATGATTATTTTGATGCAGTGCGATATAAATGAAAATCATCTAGAAACGCCAAAAAATGCTAAAAACCAAAAAATAAATGAAAAAATTTTAAATTGACGAAATCATGATTATTTTGATGCAGAGTCGATACAAATAAAAATCATCTAGAAACGACAAAAAAGGCAAAAAACAAAAAATATATGAAAAAATTTTAAATTGTCGACATCATGATTATTTTGATGCAGTGTCGATATAAATGAAAATCATCTAGAAACGACAAAAAATGCAAAAAACAAAAAATAAATGAAAAAATTTTAAATTGACGAAATCATGATTATTTTGATGCAGAGTCGATATAAATGAAAATCATCTAGAAACGACAAAAAAGGCAAAAAACAAAAAATGTATGAAAAAATTTTAAATTGTCGACATCATGATTATTTTGATGCAGTTCGATATAAATGAAAATCATCTAGAAACGCCAAAAAATGCTAAAAACAAAAAATAAATGAAAAAATTTTAAATTGACGAAATCATGATTATTTTGATGCAGAGTCGATACAAATGAAAATCATCTAGAAACGACAAAAAAGGCAAAAAACAAAAAATGTATGAAAAAATTTTAAATTGTCGACATCATGATTATTTTGATGCAGTGCGATATAAATGAAAATCATCTAGAAACGCCAAAAAAGGCTAAAAACAAAAAATATATGAAAAAACATTTAAATTGACGAAATCATGATTATTTTGATGCAGAGTCGATACAAATAAAAATCATCTAGAAACGACAAAAAAGGCAAAAAACAAAAAATGTATGAAAAAATTTTAAATTGTCGACATCATGATTATTTTGATGCAGTGCGATATAAATGAAAATCATCTAGAAACGACAAAAAATGCTAAAAACAAAAAATGTATGAAAAAATTGTAAATTGACGAAATCATGATTATTTTGATGCAGAGTCGATACAAATAAAAATCATCTAGAAACGACAAAAAAGGCAAAAAACCAAAAATGTATGAAAAAATTTTAAATTGTCGACATCATGATTATTTTGATGCAGTGCGATATAAATGAAAATCATCTAGAAACGCCAAAGAATGCTAAAAACAAAAAATAAATGAAAAAATTGTAAATTGACGAAATCATGATTATTTTGATGCAGAGTCGATACAAATAAAAATCATCTAGAAACGACAAAAAAGGCAAAAAACAAAAAATGTATGAAAAAATTTTAAATTGTCGACATCATGATTATTTTGATGCAGTGCGATATAAATGAAAATCATCTAGAAACGACAAAAAAGCTAAAAACCAAAAAATTAATGAAAAAATTTTAAATTGTCGACATCATGATTATTTTGATGCAGAGTCGATACAAATAAAAATCATCTAGAAACGACAAAAAATGCAAAAAACCAAAAATGTATGAAAAAATTTTAAATTGTCGACATCATGATTATTTTGATGCAGAGTCGATACAAATAAAAATCATCTAGAAACGCCAAAAAATGCAAAAAACAAAAAATGTATGAAAAAATTTTAAATTGACGAAATCATGATTATTTTGATGCAGTGCGATATAAATGAAAATCATCTAGAAACGACAAAAAAGGCAAAAAACCAAAAATATATGAAAAAATTTTAAATTGACGAAATCATGATTATTTTGATGCAGAGTCGATACAAATGAAAATCATCTAGAAACGACAAAAAAGGCAAAAAACAAAAAATAAATGAAAAAATTTTAAATTGACGAAATCATGATTATTTTGATGCAGAGTCGATACAAATAAAAATCATCTAGAAACGACAAAAATGCAAAAAACCAAAAATATATGAAAAAATTTTAAATTGACGAAATCATGATTATTTTGATGCAGAGTCGATACAAATAAAAATCATCTAGAAACGACAAAAAAGGCAAAAAACAAAAAATGTATGAAAAAATTTTAAATTGTCGACATCATGATTATTTTGATGCAGTGCGATATAAATGAAAATCATCTAGAAACGCCAAAGAATGCTAAAAACAAAAAATAAATGAAAAAATTTTAAATTGACGAAATCATGATTATTTTGATGCAGAGTCGATACAAATGAAAATCATCTAGAAACGACAAAAAAGGCAAAAAACAAAAAATAAATGAAAAAATTTTAAATTGACGAAATCATGATTATTTTGATGCAGAGTCGATACAAATAAAAATCATCTAGAAACGACAAAAAAGGCAAAAAACCAAAAAATGTAATGAAAAAATTTTAAATTGACGAAATCATGATTATTTTGATGCAGAGTCGATATAAATGAAAATCATCTAGAAACGACAAAAAAGGCAAAAAACAAAAAATTTATGAAAAAATTTTAAATTGACGAAATCATGATTATTTTGATGCAGAGTCGATACAAATGAAAATCATCTAGAAACGACAAAAAAGGCAAAAAACAAAAATGTATGAAAAAATTTTAAATTGACGAAAATATGACTATTTTGATGCAGTGCGATATAAATGAAAATCATCTAGAAACGACAAAAAGGCAAAAAACCAAAAATTTATGAATAAACTTTAAATTGACGAAATCATGATTATTTTGATGCAGAGTCGATACAAATAAAAATCATCTAAAACGACAAAAAAGGCAAAAAACAAAAAATAAATGAAAAAACTTTAAATTGACGAAATCATGATTATTTTGATGCAGAGTCGATACAAATAAAAATCATCTAAAAACGACAAAAAAGGCAAAAAACAAAAAATAAATGAAAAAACTTTAAATTGACGAAATCATGATTATTTTGATGCAGAGTCGATACAAATGAAAATCATCTAGAAACGACAAAAAAGGCAAAAAACAAAAAATGTATGAAAAAATTTTAAATTGACGAAAATATGACTATTTTGATGCAGTGCGATATAAATGAAAATCATCTAGAAACGACAAAAAAGCAAAAAACCAAAAATTTATGAATAAACTTTAAATTGACGAAATCATGATTATTTTGATGCAGAGTCGATACAAATAAAAATCATCTAAAAACGACAAAAAAGGCAAAAAACAAAAAATAAATGAAAAAACTTTAAATTGACGAAATCATGATTATTTTGATGCAGAGTCGATACAAATAAAAATCATCTAAAAACGACAAAAAATGCAAAAAACCAAAAATTTATGAAAAAACTTTAAATTGACGAAATCATGATTATTTTGATGCAGAGTCGATACAAATAAAAATCATCTGAAAACGACAAAAAAGGCAAAAAACCAAAAATTTATGAAAAAATTTTAAATTGTCGACATCAT
Source organism: Drosophila cardini (assembly GCA_018903735.1). Taxonomy (NCBI): domain Eukaryota; kingdom Metazoa; phylum Arthropoda; class Insecta; order Diptera; family Drosophilidae; genus Drosophila; species Drosophila cardini. The sequence goes on along the minus strand of JAEIGM010000224.1, from coordinate 4,350 downwards.
GATTATTTTGATGCAGTGCGATATAAATGAAAATCATCTAGAAACGCCAAAGAATGCTAAAAACAAAAAATAAATGAAAAAACTTTAAATTGACGAAATCATGATTATTTTGATGCAGAGTCGATACAAATAAAAATCATCTAAAAACGACAAAAAAGGCAAAAAACAAAAAATAAATGAAAAAAACTTTAAATTGACGAAATCATGATTATTTTGATGCAGAGTCGATACAAATAAAAATCATCTAAAAACGACAAAAACGGCAAAAAACAAAAAAATTATGAAAAAATTTTAAATTGACGAAATCATGATTATTTTGATGCAGAGTCGATACAAATGAAAATCATCTAGAAACGACAAAAAAGAAAAAATAAAAATGTATGAAAAAATTTTAAATTGACGAAAATATGACAATTTTGATGCAAGTGCGCTAGAAATCGTCAAGAAACGATAGCAAAAAAACCAAAAATTTATGAATAAACTTTAAATTGACGAAATCATGATTATTTTGATGCAGAGTCGATACAAATAAAAATCATCTAGAAACGACAAAAAAAGGCAAAAAACAAAAAATAAATGAAAAAAAATTTTAAATTGACGAAATCATGATTATTTTGATGCAGAGTCGATACAAATAAAAATCATCTAGAAACGACAAAAAAGGCAAAAAACAAAAATGTATGAAAAAATTTTAAATTGACGAAATCATGATTATTTTTGATGCAGAGTCGATATAAATAAAAATCATCTAGAAACGACAAAAAAGGCAAAAAACCAAAAATTTATGAAAAAATTTTAAATTGTCGACATCATGATTATTTTGATGCAGTGCGATATAAATGAAAATCATCTAAAAACGACAAAAAAGGCAAAAAACAAAAAGGAATAAATGAAAAAACTTTAAATTGACGAAATCATGATTATTTTGATGCAGAGTCGATACAAATAAAAATCATCTAGAAACGACAAAAAAGGCAAAAAACAAAAAATGTATGAAAAAATTTTAAATTGACGAAAATATGATTATTTTGATGCAGAGTCGATACAAATGAAAATCATCTAGAAACGACAAAAAAAGGCAAAAAACAAAAATGTATGAAAAAATTTTAAATTGACGAAAATATGACTATTTTGATGCAGTGCGATATAAATGAAAATCATCTAGAAACGACAAAAAAGGCAAAAAACCAAAAATTAATGAAAAAACTTTAAATTGACGAAATCATGATTATTTTGATGCAGAGTCGATACAAATAAAAATCATCTAAAACGACAAAAAAGGCAAAAAACAAAAAATAAATGAAAAAATTTTAAATTGACGAAATCATGATTATTTTGATGCAGAGTCGATACAAATAAAAATCATCTAAAAACGACAAAAAATGCAAAAAACCAAAAATATATGAAAAAATTTTAAATTGACGAAATCATGATTATTTTGATGCAGAGTCGATACAAATGAAAATCATCTAGAAACGACAAAAAAAGGCAAAAAACAAAAAATGTATGAAAAAATTTTAAATTGACGAAAATATGACTATTTTGATGCAGTGCGATATAAATGAAAATCATCTAGAAACGACAAAAAAAGGCAAAAAACCAAAAATTTATGAAAAAACTTTAAATTGACGAAATCATGATTATTTTGATGCAGAGTCGATACAAATAAAAATCATCTAAAAACGACAAAAAAGGCAAAAAACAAAAAATAAATGAAAAAACTTTTAAATTGACGAAATCATGATTATTTTGATGCAGAGTCGATACAAATAAAAATCATCTAAAAACGACAAAAAATGCAAAAAACAAAAAATAAATGAAAAAACTTTAAATTGACGAAATCATGATTATTTTGATGCAGAGTCGATACAAATAAAAATCATCAAAAACAAAAAAGGCAAAAAACCAAAAATGTATGAAAAATTTTAAATTGTCGACATCATGATTATTTTGAAAAAAAAAAAAAAAAAAAAAACAAAAAAAAAAAAAAAAGAAAAAAAAAAAAAAATGTGAAAAATAAACAAAATCATGATTATTTTGATGCAGAGTCGATACAAATAAAAATCATCTAAAAACGACAAAGAAGGCAAAAAACAAAAAATAAATGAAAAAACTTTAAATTGACGAAATCATGATTATTTTGATGCAGAGTCGATACAAATAAAAATCATCTAAAAACGACAAAAAACGGCAAAAAACCAAAAAATTATGAAAAAACTTTAAATTGACGAAATCATGATTATTTTGATGCAGAGTCGATACAAATGAAAATCATCTAGAAACGACAAAGAAGGCAAAAAAAAAAAAATGTATGAAAAAATTTTAAATTGACGAAAATATGACAATTTTGATGCAGTCGATATAATGAAATCAAGTCGATACAAATAAAAATCATCTAAAAACGACAAAAAAGGCAAAAAACAAAAAATAAATGAAAAAACTTTTAAATTGACGAAATCATGATTATTTTGATGCAGAGTCGATACAAATAAAAATCATCTAAAAACGACAAAAAAGGCAAAAAAACAAAAATATAAATGAAAAAACTTTAAATTGACGAAATCATGATTATTTTGATGCAGAGTCGATACAAATGAAAATCATCTAGAAACGACAAAAAAGGCAAAAAACAAAAATGTATGAAAAAAATTTTAAATTGACGAAAATATGACTATTTTGATGCAGTGCGATATAAATGAAAATCATCTAGAAACGACAAAAAAGGCAAAAAACCAAAAAATTTATGAAAAAATTTTTAAATTGTCGACATCATGATTATTTTGATGCAAGTGCGATATAAATGAAAATCATCTAAAAACGACAAAAAAGGCAAAAAACAAAAAATAAATGAAAAAACTTTAAATTGACGAAATCATGATTATTTTGATGCAGAGTCGATACAAATAAAAAATCATCTAGAAACGACAAAAAAAGGCAAAAAACAAAAATGTATGAAAAAATTTTAAATTGACGAAAATATGACTATTTTGATGCAGAGTCGATACAAATGAAAATCATCTAGAAACGACAAAAAAGGCAAAAAACAAAAATGTATGAAAAAATTTTAAATTGACGAAAATATGACTATTTTGATGCAGTGCGATATAAATGAAAATCATCTAGAAACGACAAAAAGGGCAAAAAACCAAAAATTTATGAATAAACTTTAAATTGACGAAATCATGATTATTTTGATGCAAAGTCGATACAAATAAAAATCATCTAAAACGACAAAAAAGGCAAAAAACAAAAAATAAATGAAAAAACTTTAAATTGACGAAATCATGATTATTTTGATGCAGAGTCGATACAAAATAAAAATCATCAAAAAACGACAAAAAATGCAAAAAACCAAAAATTTATGAAAAAACTTCAAATTGACGAAATCATGATTATTTTGATGCAGAGTCGATACAAATGAAAATCATCTAGAAACGACAAAAAAGGCAAAAAACAAAAAAATGTATGAAAAAATTTTTAAATTGACGAAAATATGACTATTTTGATGCAGTGCGATATAAATGAAAATCATCTAGAAACGACAAAAAGGGCAAAAAACCAAAAATTTATGAATAAACTTTAAATTGACGAAATCATGATTATTTTGATGCAGAGTCGATACAAATAAAAATCATCTAAAAAAAACGACAAAAAAGGGCAAAAAACAAAAAATAAATGAAAAAACTTTAAATTGACGAAATCATGATTATTTTGATGCAGAGTCGATACAAATAAAAATCATCTAAAAACGACAAAAATGCAAAAAACCAAAAAATTTATGAAAAAACTTTTAAATTGACGAAATCATGATTATTTTGATGCAGAGTCGATACAAATAAAAATCATCTGAAAACGACAAAAAAGGCAAAAAACCAAAAAATTTATGAAAAAAATTTTAAATTGTCGACATCATGATTATTTTGATGCAGTGCGATATAAATGAAAATCATCTAGAAACGACAAAGAAAGACTAAAAAACAAAAAATAAATGAAAAAACTTTAAATTGACGAAATCATGATTATTTTGATGCAGAGTCGATACAAATAAAAATCATCTAAAAACGACAAAAAAAAAAGGCAAAAAACAAAAAATGAATGAAAAAACTTTTTAAATTGACGAAATCATGATTATTTTGATGCAGAGTCGATACAAATAAAAATCATCTAAAAACGACAAAAACGGCAAAAAACCAAAAAATTATGAAAAACTTTAAATTGACGAAATCATGATTATTTTGATGCAGGGTCAATACAAATGAAAATCATCTAGAAGCGACAAAAGAGGCAAAAAGAGCAAAAAATGTGGGAACAATTTTAAATTGACGAAAATATGACAAATTTTGATGCAGT
>JAEIGM010000225.1:0-54726 GCA_018903735.1 Drosophila cardini | reverse complement strand
CAGAATTGTTCTGATGCCTGATCTAATTCTTCGCACTTGTAGGTGAACCCAGGATCATGGGTTCGAGCGCCGTCAGGGACAAATAACAAAAAAAATATTACATGTAAATGCAGATAGTCGAGCACTTTTAAGAGAGGGGCGTGGTGCAGCTGTTAGGGCTCTGACGCGTGTGCTTGAAGTCCCAGGTTCGAATCCCGTCAATGAATTGTTTTGATTATCATTTTTTTTTTATTTCAATTTAAATTTAATATAATAATTTCGAATTGTAAAACACTGCTTATTTTAAAAATAAGCCAAGTTAGGAAATTGTGTATATATTTACATACATTTGTATATAAATATGTATGTATACAAAATGTGAATCACTCAGCTTTTCTTCCTTTTCGTATGGAAAATGCGCACTTCTGTGAGTACGGGGTCTTTTACAGTCGGCTCGCTCGACAGTAGCCTTTCTTACTTGTTTAAATAACCGATCTTCGAACTACGTTATTATATATATATATATATATATATATATGTCCATATACATAATTAGATATCCTTAAATGCCTTGTTATACCCGTTACTCGTAGAGTAAAAGGGTATATTGTATTCGTTGCAATGTATGTAACAGGGAGAACGAGACATGGCAGACCCCATAAAGTCTATATATTCTTGATCAGCATGACTAGCCGAGTCGATATAGCCATGTCCGTCTGTCCGTCTGTCCGTCCGTCCGTCTGTCCGTCCGTCCGTCTGTCCGTCTGTCCGTCTGTGTGAACAAAAGGATCTCAGAGACTATAAGAGCTAGAAAGGCCCGAGTGGTCGCAAACGAAAGATAAAATGCCCAAGCAGTACAAGTTTGCTTTTGTTTTTTGATACGCCCACTTTAGGGCGTTCTATGTGCATACAAAGGTAAAAACAGGTAAAAATAGCATGTTTTAGTATAGAAAACTTTTTTGTTAGTAATGCTATCTAAACCAAATTGACACAGAAAGTACACGTCTAGGGATTACGTATACTGACCAAGTTTGATCCAAATCGGACGACTATATCGTATAGCTCCCATAGGGACAATCGGTCAAAAATACGCTCCAAATATGAATTTATGTGAATAACTTTTGCATTGGCCAAGCAATCGAAGGGAAACTTACACAGAATATATCTGTCAATAATATAAATATGTTGACCAAGTTTCATTCAAATCGGACGACTATATCGTATAGCTCTCATAGGGACGATCGGTCAAAAATACGCTGTAAATATGATTTTGTATGAAAATTTTCTGCGTTTCTCAAGTCATCTGAATTAAAATCAATAGGGTCGATTACCTAACCGATTGTAATATTATTAAAATTAATCGCGAGGCGACTATAGCATTCTTTCTTGTTATACTCTTTGCAAGAGAGAGTATATTGGGTTTGTGAAAAGTATGTAACAGGCAGAAGAAGGCGTGGCAGACCCCATAAAGTATATATATTCTTGATCAGCATCACAAGCCGAGTCGATATAGCCATGTCCGTCTGTCCGTCTGTCTGTCTGTATGTCTGTCTGTCCGTCTGTCCGTATGAACAAACAGATTTCGGAGATGGTAAGAGCTACAAGTTTGAATTTGGTCACAATCGACTCGATATTAAGTCAGTCAATACAAGAATCTTTTTTTTTTTCGCTGCCACGCCCCGTTCGCCCACAATGAGCAAAAAACTAGACACACCTCGTAAAAAATTGATGTTTTCGGCGAATATCTCAGTAACTATGGCACTTAGGAATTCCAGTTTTGGCAGAAAGGTTCTTAGAGACAGCTTTAATGCATTGTCATTAAAAATTTTGGACTGCCACGCCCCCTTTTTCCACGAGAAATAAAATAATTTTCAAACTTCAATGCCGATTTTAAGGCATAAGTTCTTATCGTACAGAATTGTTATTTCACATTCGTTTAAAGACAAAATATATCAAACTATCCTGAAAGTTGCATATAAATCGGACTATAAACAAAAGAGCTAGCCACGTAACAAAGTTTATAATTGAACGCAATGCCAATGCCTGTGTGCAAGCGAGATAGAAACATACAAACATGTGAGCGAACGTTTTCGCTGCTTGCGTAGCTTAGCGGCAGCGCTGCCCGCGAATGCTGGCCGTGCCAATCAATTGTGTATGTATTACATATACACACATACTTATGTGCGTGCATACATATAATGTTAAGTGTGTATGCGTGTGTATTCATACAATCAGATGTTTTTGTTTCAAAGTGTTTTATTGCAAGTATTAATTGATATTCTTGGATACCGACTTTATTAAAATGATCGGGAATAAAATGCAGAGAGTATTCTACGGTCGGGCGTGCTCGACTGTACTTTCCATTCTTGTTATACCCGTTACTCGTAGAGTAAAAGGGTATATTGTATTCGTTGGAATGTATGTAACAGGGAGAAGGAGACATGGCAGACCCCATGTTCTTGATCAGCATGACTAGCCGAGTCGATATAGCCATGTCCGTCTGTCCGTCTGTCCGTCCGTCCGTCTGTGTGAACAAAAGGATCTCAGAGACTATAAGAGCTAGAAAGGACCGAGTGGTCGCAAACGAAAGATAAAATGCCCAAGCAGTACAAGTTTGTTATTGTTTTTTGGCACGCCCACTTTAGGGCGTTCTATGTGCATACAAAGGAAAAAACAGGTAAAAATATGTTTTAGTATAGAAAACTTTTTTGTTAGCAATGCTATCTAAACCAAATTGACACAGAAAGTACACGTATATCGTATAGCTCCCATAGGGACATTTGGTCAAAAACACGCTCCAAATATGAATTTATATGAATAACTTTTGCGTGGACCAAGCAATTTTAGTGAAACTCACACAGAATATATCTGTCAATAATATAAACATATTGACTAAGTTTCATCCAAATCGGACAACTATATCGTATAGCTCCCATAGGGACAATTGGTCAAAAGTACGCTCCAAATATGAATTTATATGAATAACTTTTGCGTGGGCCAAGCAATTTTAGTGAAACTCACACAGAATATATTTGTCAATAACATAATCATGCTGACCAAGCATGACATTGCGTGCAATTGTTAACTTTGTTACGTGTCTAGCTCTTTTCTTTATAGTCCGATTTGTATGCAACTTTCAGGATAGTTTGTGATACTTTGTCTCCAAACGAATTTGAAATTACAATACCGTACGATAAATGCATATGCCTTAAAAATGGCATTGAAGTTTGAAAATTATTTCATTCTTGTGGGAAAACGGGGCGTGGCAGTCCAAAAATTTTAATGACAATGCATTTATGCTGTCTTTGGCAATCTACATACCAAAAATGGTATTCCTAAGTGCTATAGTTACTGAGATATTCGCTTAAAACATCAATTTTTTCGTAGGTGACCATAGTTTTTTACAATTTGCGGAGGCAGTAAGGGGCGTGGGAAAGATTTGAAATAAACTTGATCTGCCTGACATAATGACGGACTTTCGTTCTAAATTTAGTGGCTCTAGCTTTTGTAGTTTAAAAGATCCAGGTGTTCCTACGGACAGACGGACAGACGGACATTGCTATATCGACTCGGTTGTTGATGCTGATCAAGAATATATATACTTTATGGGGTCTGCCACGCCTCCTTCTGCCTGTTACGCACATTTCGCTTCAGACAAACTTAATAGACCCCTCTACTCTTTTTTAGAGTACGGGGTCTAACAAGAAAGAATGCTATAGTCGCCTCGCGACTTAAGGATACCCGTTACTCAGTTTAACTATATTATTAACAATGGGATATGATAATAATAATAGTACAATCGTTTAGGCAATCGACCCTATTGATTTTAATTCAGATGACTTGGGAAATACAGAAAATTTTCATACAAATTCAGCGTATTTTTACCCGATCGTCCCTATGGGAGCTATACGATATAGTCGTCCGATTTGAATGAAACTTGGTCAGCATGATAATGTTATTGACAAATATATTCTGTGTGAGTTTCACTAAAATTGCTTGGCCCACGCAAAAGTTATTCATATAAATTCATATTTGGAGCGTACTTTTGACCAATTGTCCCTATGGGAGCTATACGATATAGTTGTCCGATTTGGATGAAACTTAGTCAATATGTTTATATTATTGACAGATATATTCTGTGTGAGTTTCACTAAAATTGCTTGGTCCACGCAAAAGTTATTCATATAAATTCATATTTGGAGCGTGTTTTTGACCAAATGTCCCTATGGGAGCTATACGATATACGTGTACTTTCTGTGTCAATTTGGTTTAGATAGCATTGCTAACAAAAAAGTTTTCTATACTAAAACATATTTTTACCTGTTTTTACCTTTGTATGCACATAGAACGCCCTAAAGTGGGCGTGCCAAAAAACAAAAACAAACTTGTACTGCTTGGGCATTTTATCTTTCGTTTGCGACCACTCGGTCCTTTCTAGCTCTTATAGTCTCTGAGATCCTTTTGTTCACACAGACGGACAGACGGACGGACGGACAGACGGACATGGCTATATCGACTCGGCTAGTCATGCTGATCAAGAACATGGGGTCTGCCATGTCTCCTTCTCCCTGTTACATACATTCCAACGAATACAATATACCCTTTTACTCTGCGAGTAACGGGTATAACAAGAATGGAAAGTACAGTCGAGCACGCCCGACCGTAGAATACTCTCTGCATTTTATTCCCGATCATTTTAATAAAGTCGGTATCCGAGAATATCAAATAATAGTATTTGCAATAAAACACGTTGAAACAAAAACATATGTTTGTATGTATACACACACACATACATTTGACATTATATGTATGCACGCACATATGTATGTGTGCATATATAATACATATACAATTGGCCGGCATGGCCAGCATTCGCGGGCAGCGCTGCCTCTAAGCTACGCAAGCAGCGAAAACGTTCACTCACATGTTTGTATGTTTCTGTCTCGCTTGCACACATGGAGTGACATTGCGTTAAATAATAAACTTTGTTTCGAGTCTAGCTCCTTTGTTTATAGTCCGATTTATATGCAACTTTCAGGATAGTTTGATATACTGTGTCTTCAAACGAATGTGAAATAATAATAGTGTTCGATAAGAAAATATGCCTTAAAATCGGCATCGAAGTTTGAAAGTTATTTTATTTCTTGTGGGAAAAGGGGGAGTGGTAGTGTTCCTAAGTGCCACAGTTACTGAGATATTCGCCCAAAACATCAATTTTTTACGAGGTGTTTCTAGTTTTTTGCTCATTGTGGGCGAACGGGGCGTGGCATCGAAAAAAAGAGATTTTTGTATACATTTGACATTAGAAGTATGCACGCACATTTGTATGTGTGTATATGTAATATATACAGCATTCGCGGGCAGCGCTGCCGCTAGCAAGCAGCGGAAACGTTCGCTCACATGTTTCCATCTGGCTCGCACACATGCATTGGCATTGCGTTCAATTATTAACTTTGTTTCGTGTCTAGCTGATTTGTTTATTGTCCGATTTATCTGCAACTTTTAGGACAGTATGATATAATTTGTCACCAAACGAATGTGAAATAACAATACTGTACGATAAGAACATATACCTTAAAATCGGCATTGAAGTTCGAAAATTATTTTATTTCTTGTATGAAAAGGGGGCGTGGCAGCCCAAAAGTTTTAATGACATTACATTTTTGCTATCTCTAGAAACCTGCATACCAAAATTGGTGTTCCTTAGTGCCATAGTTACTGAGATATTCGCCTAAAACATCAATTTTTTACGAGGTGTGTCTAGTTTTTTGCTCTTTTTGGGCGAACGGGGCGTGGCATCGAAAAAAAAAGTTTCTTGTATTGACTGACTTAATATCGAGGCGATACTGACCAATTACAAACTTGTAGCTCTTACCATCTCTGAAATTTTTTTGTTCATACGGACAGACGGACATGGCTATATCGACTCGGCTTGTGATGGTGATCAAGAATGCATATACTTTATGGGGTCTGTCACGCCTCCTTCTGCCTGTTACACACTTTTCGCAAACCCAATATACTCTCTCTTGCAGAGAGTATAAAAAGAAGGGAAAATAAGATCATGAAGAGTAATAGACAAACGAAAGAATAGGGGAGACTAAGTGCAAGAGCGCATGAGAGTAGTAATAAGAGTAGATAAGAAATAATATCGATATTTAGCATACAGTGTGCAAGTACACGAACAGAAGTGGAAGCAGATATAGCAGTTAGGGATGTTATCCGAAATGCGGATAGGCAAGAGCACCGTGGTTTCATATCGGTAAAATTCGAATTTGAGAGTAGTGAGCATCGAGTGTGGGCTTATCGAAGGAGACATTTTGCCAAAAGTTGCTCTTTTTCTTTGGACGATTACCTTGGTGTCAGAAGCCCAGAATCACGTTTTAAGTAATCAGCCACAGTTGCAAAAAAAAAAAAAAAAAAAAAAATTTCAGTGAAACAAAAATTTAATTTTTTTTGTAACTAGCAACCACGGTGCAGCTTTGGGTTTGGGTTTTCTTTTACTCCCGCCGTTAAATTGCTAATCTGCCCAGCACATTAGCTATTGCTGCTTACCAAATAAAAGGGTATGTGCCATAATTAAACTTAGTTGTTTTTTGAGAAACTAAGTTTTAATTATTTTTTTTGTTTGTTTGAATATAGTTTCAGTAAAATTTCCACCCTATCCACACCAGTAGATCACCAGGATCTTCTAAGTCGAGGTTAGGGTGTCCCAAGTTCGGATAGTCCCCAATAAAAGAGAGGATGGCGGGGAAGAAATAACCTGCATTTCATTTTGATTCCACAGTCAGCAGCAGCGTGCAGTGAAAATAGGCGCCATAAATCACTTAAAAAAACAATAATAATGAAATAAAAATATAAACAAGAAAGAATGCTATAGTCGCCTCGCGACTTTAGGATACCCGTTACTCAGTTTAATTATATTATTAACAATGGGATATGATAATAATAATAGTACAATCGTTTAGGCAATCGACCCTATTGATTTTAATTCAGATGACTTGGGAAACACAGAAAATTTTCATACAAATTCATATTTACAGCGTATTTTTGACCGATCGTCCCTATGGGAGCTATACGATATAGTTGTCCGATTTGGATCAAACTTGGTCAGTATATGTACTCCCTATACGTGTACTTTCTGTGTCAATTTGGTTTAGATAGCATTGCTAACAAAAAAGTTTTCTATACTAAAACATGCTATTTTTACCTGTTTTTACCTTTGTATGCTCATAGAACGCCATAAAGTGGGCGTGTCAAAAAACAAAAACAAACTTGTACTGCTTGGGCATTTTATCTTTCGTTTGCGACCACTCGGGCCTTTCTAGCTCTTATAGTCTCTGAGATCCTTTTGTTCACACAGACGGACAGATGGACGGACGGACAGACGGACATGGCTATATCGACTCGGCTAGTCATGCTGATCAAGAATATATATACTTTATGGGGTCTGCCATGCCTCCTTCTCCCTGTTACATACATTCCAGCGAATACAATATACCCTTTTACTCTACGAGTAACGGGTATAACAATATATTTAAATTAAAACTAATTCAAGTTAGTGCCTTAAAAATATCTATAAATAATTAGATATATATATATACCGTTTAATCTGGTGCGTGGAAAAACGAAAGAACAAAAAACAGTACCTGTTAGTGCATGGGAGTTGACATATTCACATATATATAATTATATGTTTCACGACCGAGATACCCAAAAATATATAATTATATGTTTTACCACCGAGATCCCAAAAAAAAAAAGATAGTTTATTTTTGTGGGTTACACTTTATTTTATTCTTAAATTAGAATTACAGTCGGAGTTACTTATACATGCACTATTTAAATCGAAGATACACAATGTCAGAGTACAGGCTTCGGCGGCAAGATTAGAACTAATTTGACAGAAGGCTGTATGGGGATATTTATACGCTGATTGTTTGTATGTGTTAGTGAGTTTTTCGTGTGACATTCGAATTAGACTTTCGACTCTAGGCTTGCTCGGATGCTGAATAGGCATTTCTCACGTTCTGGCGATTCTGATAACGTCTTACAATTTGTATGTTTAAGTTATTTAATGTGAATTGTTGAAACGTAGAATAAGTTAGGTTAATTAAGAGAAAAGTTATTGAATTTGTAGTTAAAGTAGGTAAGAGAAACAATTGAAGTCATAGCATAAGTAGCTTAAGTCATGCACGTGAAATTTCTCTTATACTAAGTTAGCTTAAGAGCTCTGCGCAAATGTAAGCGCATCAGCATATTTCAGTTTCGTTTTCGTTGACGTATCGATCGCTTGCGATAGCCACCAAATCCCTTTCCGTCAACCGCGCCCGAGCAGGGACTTCGGTTACGGTCGTGGTTTAAATAGTTTAAACATTTTGTCAAGGCTTGGTGGCTGCGCGTATTTCGTGGTCGGTTCCCTAATTTTTTTTTATATATGTATAGCGTTGCTGCTGGTGCTGCTGCTGTTAGCCGCTGGACTTGGAGTTTGAAGACTTTGCCGGTGCTTGTGATGTTGATGATTGAGGAAATGAGCGACACATCCGACGACCAGGTAACAGTCCCCAAACGAGTCAGTGCATAAAAATCAGTGCAGTGATATGTAATCACATACATACATATTTGTATGAAGTCGCGCTCTAGAAAATTACCCAAAATAACCTAAATTGCTGGCACAAGTGACATTTCGTTTCGGCACTGAATTAATAATTTTTTGTTGTAGTGAATATTTGAAGCAAAACTGCAAACAGCAATAATAAATACACTAAACCATATTCGTGCATTATTTATTCATTTATTTTTTGAATTTGCAACATTTGATCTGTGTTGTACAAACATACATACATACAAACATTCCGTTGAATTTGGTGGTGGCTTCTTTTTGTTTGTTCGACCGTTGTGTGTCGCTAGGCACGTCATATACATACATACATACATATGTTCAAGGAAGCGCGCGTTTAACACACATACATACGATCAGTTGATTTGGCGCCGGTTTCCACTTGTTTCTTTACACACTTATATTCGAGCGCCAGCTGGCAGACGCATACATCTAAACATATCTATGTACATGCACACGTACGCAAAATAACTGCAAGCTTGTCGCTATCTTTTTTTTTGGTTTTTTGTTGTTGTCGCGATCTTGCTTATGCATTTCGTTTACTTGCTAGCTTGCTACTTATACCCTGTGCAAGAGTATATTGAGTTTGTATATTGAACGGTTAAGTGTTACTGGATCAGCGATTAGTAGCTCGGTTAGCATTTAATTATTGGTAGTCAGTGCTCAATTAACATTCGGCGTATTTTTGTTGTCAGTGTAGGTGCTTTGAGTTGTATAGACATACATATACTCTTGTAAAAGGAAATAGTGATTACAAATCAATATGGAAAACAAAGGAGATTTCAATGAGACTATTGAGGATGTTGACGGAAATTGCCTTAGTGCGCGTTTAACGCAATTGTTCTCACAACTAGAGAAAGTTGAAGCTGACATCGAGCGTCAGCGGATGTCGTTGGCCAATAAAATGGTAAACCCTAGAAAGTTCGAAATACAGTGTCGACTTGATTTGTTGAACACATATATTTCCAAGGCAATGGATTTGCAGTCGCAAATAGACGTGATAGACCCAGACAATGATAGCCGAGCAATGCTGGAAGAAACATGCATTCTTGCACGGTCTTCATATATGGCTGCTCTGAGCAAATTTAAAGTTGTTGACAGTGTTCCAGTGTCGCATCATTCGCACTTACCCAAACTGAAGTTGCCTAGTTTCAGCGGCAAGCATTCAGAATACAAGCAATTTATCAGCCTTTTCGAAAGTTTGGTAGATTCTGATCTTTTTTTATCGAATATCGAAAAGTTCAATCACCTAATATCGTGTCTATCAGAGGCTCTGGGAACGATAAAGGCTTATCAGGTCTCTGATGCAAATTATTCGAAAGCATTAGAGAATCATTGATGTCAATTGGAAATGAGAAAGATTTTGCCAATGCAGTCCTAATTCATCTTATAATGTCGAAAGTAGACCACAGTACAAGGACGAAATATGAGGAGCAGCTTGATTACAATACTTTACTACAATGGTCAGATTGTGTTGTAGCTTTGAACAGGCGATACCAGCATCTGTCCGCTGAAGAAAGCTCCAAATCCAGGTTGAAATTCAAGTCAGATTTAAAGCCTGTGAAAAGAAAGTCGTCTTTTGCATTGACCAACGCTGAGACACAAGTTGAGCCCACCTGCAAATTATGTAAGGCCAACCATGTACTTGGAAGTTGTCAGAGGTTTGCCTCTTTGCCAGTTGACGAAAGATTCAATTTCGTGAAATCGAGTCAACTGTGCATAAATTGTTTGCAGACAGGACACAGAGTGTCCACTTGTACTGCGTCAAAGTGCAGAGTATGTTCTCGGCCCCATCATACGCTCCTGCTCCTCCTGGTCATATGAACCATGTTGCAAGCGAGGTTGACGAAGTGATTCTTGCAACAGCTGTTGTGACTCTGCGCGATAGATTTGGCCAAGAGAGAACTGCCAGAGCTTTATTGGATTCAGGTTCACAAGTCAATTTCATGACGGAGCATTTGGCTCAGTCGTTGAGGCTTCAACGAAAAAATAAATTTTTAACAGTGACCTCGGTTGGGCAGGCAAGCTTAGTTGCAAAAAGTGAGGTATCAACTGTGGTGTCGTCTCGCGTAAACGCTTACAAGTTCAACTCCGATTTCTGGGTGTTGAAGTCCATTTCGAGCAGGCAGCCAGACCATGACCTTCCCATTAAACGGTGGAAGGTTCCAACGAATGTAGAGTTGGCTGATCCTGAATTTTATAAGCCTCAGCGAATAGATCAGCTATTGGGAGCAGATTCATTTTTCGATTTGCTGTGCACTGGACAAGTAAAGCTGTCAGACAATGGTCCAGTGTTGCAAAAAACCTTGCTAGGTTGGGTAGCATCAGGGAGGTGTAAGAAATTACGATCCAACAACCCTGTATGCTGTGCTATAATGCACCCAACAGAAGAGACGAGGCTTGAGGCTCTAGTTAATCGATTCTAGGAACTAGAATCTATGCCGGAATCGAGTATAGCAGTAAAGTACTCAGAAGAGCACCTGGCATGCGAGAAGCATTTTAAGGAAAGTGTTAGTAGACTGTCGTCAGGACACTTCGAAGTGGGCTTGCCATTCAAGAGCGACCCGAAAACCAAAAAAAAACCAAAGTTAGGGTATCGCTGGGTATATACGACTACACATATACTTTAACTTTATAATTTTTTTTTTCTCTTCCAAGACAAAATCTAACCTGCGTGCGACTGCTGACCACGTGTGCCAAAAAAAATTTTTTTTTTTTTTTGTTAAAAAAAAACTACATTGAATTTTCTCTTGGGCACAACGTTTTCTATCTACTTATTTTTGACAAACAATATCCCTCACTGGTATTAGTGCGCACTCGCGGGTATTTAAGTCGCAATGGTGCTGCACTCCCCTTACGTCTCCAGGGTCCCTGCTCGGGCGCCACTTGTAAGGAAGCGTTCTAGCTGGGGTACATATCTCAGTCCGCCCAGGGCTCGAATCTTACAAGAAATTTGTAATATTCGCGGAGACGCTGTAGACGGGGATGACCAGGTTGTTGGAGGGACTCCGATTAACGAGGAAGAGAGGGAGGGCGACTCGAGATCGAAGCGGGGGGTACCGCCGCTGCTCTCTACGAGCGGCCAAGCTGCTCCGCGAGATCAAAGCGAGGGCGCCGAGGTACTCAGGCGGCCGCCGCTGTTCCCTACGGGAGCGCTGGGTGGAAGATCTAAACGGGGGGTGCCACCGTTGTTCTCAGCGAATCGCTGCACATGGGGGGAAGGGGGAGAGTGCGGATGCGAGATCTAAACGGGGGCGCCACCGTTGTTCTCAGCGAATCACTGCACAAAGAAGGAAGGGGGAAGTCTTGCGAAAGTGGGATCGCGACTCTGGAGCGCCAAGAGACCACGAACACTTTCAGCGGAAGACAACGTTGATTCGCAAGGGCAAGGTGTGACTCCAGGTGCGCCGTAGAGACAATACTGTACCCAAGCAAAACGGAGAAATGACTGGGGATCGGGAGTGGGTTGGGAATTTCTGTCACACTTCTGCTTTCTCACATATGCGCAATAATGGATAACAGCACTTTACTTTTATTCATTCTTTTCTTTATTATATTCACTTTCGCCCTACAGTCGCACTGGTCCTAACGGTTCTACTTACTGTAGCTTGTCGCTTCGTCGCTTGAGTGCGCACGTCTATCCTCTTTCGCTCCCGATCACAAAGTGCTGGCCACGCTCTCGATCGGGCAGGGCGGAAGCTGTCCTGATGCAACTCCACCACAAAAGCTCCCTCTTCACCACAGAGCTTTTGTGCAGGGTTGCGCCCGACCGCTCCCCGCGCTCCCGATAGAGTGCGCTGCCAGCCTTACTAACTCCTATCGATACTTATTCGATTACAAAATTATTTAATTCACAAATTACTTCAATTCAAATGCTTAACGCTACAACATGATCTTAATGCTAACAATTCTCCTTATTGCTACAAGAATGTAAGACGGGGTCTGGAACCCGCCTTACACCCTATACTCTTTTTTAGAGTACGGGGTCTATAAATGACTGCTCGAAATTGATTTAAACAAGTATGGGGTCGGATATAATAAGAACTTTTAGTTTCTCAAATGCGTGGATATAATTTTTTTCATGTATATTTATTATAGCGCCTTTTTATACTCTCTGCAAGAGAGAGTATATTGGGTTTGTGCAAAAAAAAAAAGTATGTAACAGGCAGAAGGAGGCATGGCCGACCCCATAAAGTATATATATTCTTGATCAGCATCACAAGCCGAGTCGATATAGCCATGTCCGTCTGTCCGTCTGTCTGTCTGTTTGTTTGACCGTCTGCCCGTATGAACACCTGGATCTTCTAAACTACAAGAGCTAGAGCCACCAAATTTGGAATGAAAGTCCGTCTTTAGTGGCCGACCCCATAAAGTATTTATATTCTTGATCAGCATAAATTTTTATCCTCTCTGCAAGAGAGAGTATATTGGGTTTGTGAAAAGTATGTAACAGGCAGAAGGAGGCGTGGCTGACCCCATAAAGTATATATATTCTTGATCAGCATCACAAGCCGAGTCGATATAGCCATGTCCGTCTGTCTGTCTGTCCGTCTGTCTGTCCGTATGAACAAACAGATTTCATAGATGGTAAGAGCTACAAGTTTGAATTTGGTCTCTATCGACTCGATATTAAGTCAGTCAATACAAGAATCTTTTTTTTTTATCGATGCCACGCCCCTTTGGTCCACAATGACCAAAAAACTAGAAACACTTCAAAATAAATTTATGTTTTAGGCGAATATCTCAGTAACTATGGCACTTAGGAATACCAATTTCGGTAAGCAGGTTCCTAGAGACCCTATAATTGAATTGTTATCAAAAAATTTGGACTGCCACGCCCCCTTTTCCCACAAGAAATAAAATACTTTTGAAACTTCAATGCCGATTGTATGGCATATGTTCCTATCGTAGAGTATTGTAATATCACATTCATTTGAAGACAAAATATATCAAACTATCCTTAAAGTTGCATCTAAATCGGACAATAAACCAAAGAGCTAGACATGTAAGAAAGTTGATAATTGAACGCAATGTCAATCCATGTGTGTAAGAGAGACAGAAACATACAAGCATATGAACGAACGTTTACGCTGCTTGTGCGGCGGCAGCGCTGCTCGCGAATGCTGGCCGTGCCGACCAACTGCATACTTAGAATGTCAATCGTATGTATATGTCGGCGCGTACTTAGATGTATGTGTGAGTGGCTAAGAATATTTGGGAATTTCATCATAATGAGAATAGTCTAGAAATATTGTCGGCGCGTACTTAGTATGTATGTGTGCGTGGCTTAGAATATTTGGGAATTTCATCATAATGAGAATAGTCTAGAAATATTAATTTCACAGTATTGGGAATATTGCATCATCCTTTAATTGAGCTGTGATTGGTTGTCTGTTGTAGCTTTGTGAAGTTGTAGCTTTGAGAAGTACCGTTATAGCGAGACGACAGCGTTGTGTCGCTGTCGTCGGGTGTTGTTCGACGGTAGGCACGAAGAAGGACGCTACGACACAAGGCAGTGGTGTTGAGAACTTCGGTGTGGTCGAAACTCGCTGCGCTTAAAAATGGAAAGGACTGAGAAAGATAACGCAACTACGACAAACAATGGCATAAATCCGACATCAGAAGTGGGATCGGGTCCTCTACCTTCAACAATGGACGAAGCATGGCGTACGATGATGGAACTGCAGAATAAAAATTTGATTGAACTTGTGCGCGCTTTACAAACATCATCGTCGGATGCTGGACAACGCAAATTGGTGCATCTGCCTAAGTTCAATCCTGACACTGCAGGTGCGAACGCTTCATCCTGGTGCTCAACTGTTGAAATTATTCTACAAGAAAATGTTCTAAAAGGCAGTGCGCTAGTTGTGGCTTTGAGTTCAGCGCTGGATGGAAGTGCTTCACAATAGCTTTCTCAAGTGTGCTATGCTGATATAACTTGGCCGGAATTTAAAGAACTTTTTATGCAGCGTTATGATACAATCGAAACACCAACAGCCATGTTTCTAAATATGCTGTCAAATCGACCGACTGAAGGCGAGTGTCTTGCAGTGCATGCAAGCCGCATGGTTACTGAGTTGACGACGAAATGGCGCCAAATAGATCATGAAGAAATTGCTGTGTCTGTCACTCTTGCTGCTGGCAAGCTTCGATCATCGGTTGCAGCGCTTATGTTTTACATCAAATATTCGGACCAGAAGCGGTCTACAGTCTGAGTTGAAAGCGTTTACTTTTAATAAAAGGAAAAGTGGTTCTATGGAACAACAATCTGCAGCTTATCCAAAACGCCAAAAACAATCTTCGATGGACTGTCATTTTTGCCGCAAATTGGGCCATAAAATGATAGAATGCAGACTCATGAAACAAAAAACTCAACTCGCGAATGGCAATGAACGACATCACCGTGAAAAACCAAGTGTAACCTGCTACAAGTGTGGAGCCTTAGGTCACATTTCCACTCAATGTACAAAAAAAGAAGTGGACAAAAACAAGATGTTCAACCGGGAAAAGCGAGTGGAGCAGTGCAGTATTGCAGTACCGAAAGGATACATGAGCCATAAGGACCAAATTTTTGAAGTTACATTTGATTCTGGAGCGGAATGTTCATTGCTGAAAAAAAAGCTAAGTAAAAAATTTTCTGGCAAAAGATTTAATAATATTGTTACATTGAAAGGCAAAGGCAGTTATGGAATATGTAGTACTGTACAAATATTAAGTAATGTAAGAATTAACGATAATAACATTGAAGTATTGTTTAATGTAATAAGCGACGATCATATGCAACACGATGTTGTCATTGGTCGAGAAATTTTGAATCAAGGCTTCGATATTGTCGTCTCATCAGGTCAATTTAAAATGTTAAGAACCGAAACGATTAATTTATGTACAGATAGCGAGCCTGCCGATATTGATACTGAGCTTGATGGACAAGATAAAATAAAATTACATTCAATGTTGGCAAAGTATTCAAATTCTTTTATGAAAGGTATCCCTTGTACTAAAGTTAAAGTTGGCAAAATGAAAATAAGACTAGTCGATCCAAAAAAAACAGTTCAAAGAAGGCCATATAGATTAAGTCCAGGTGAACGCGATGTAGTGCGAGAAAGGATTGCAGAACTTTTAAATTGCAACATAATTAGACCAAGTTGCTCACCATACGCAAGTCCCATAATGTTAGTAAAAACAAGTAAGAAAGGCTACAGTCGAGCTTGCCGACTGTAAAAGACCCCGTACTCATAGTATTTGCAATAAAACACTTTGAAACAAAACCATCAATTTTTAATAGGGATGCAAATCGCCAAGAAAATGCCGATATCGATATTAATTAAAATATCACATCAAATCAAATATCGATATTATCAACAACTGAATTCAAATACGCTATAGATATGGACATAATGACCAAATATCGCATTCGAGATCATATCGCAATTATAATTACTATCGTATTGAATATCGATATATGATTTATCGTATCGTATGCATACATGTGCGTGCATCGTCCGCGAGCAGCGCTGTCGCTACACAAGCAGCGAAAACGTTCGCTCACATGTTTATATGCTTCTGTCTCGCTTGCACACATGCATTGACTTGGCGTGAAATTGTTAATTTTGTTACGTGTCTAGCTCTTTTGTTTATTGTCCGATTTGTACGCAACTTTCAGGATAGTTTTTGATACTTAGTCTCCAAACGAATTTGAAATAACAATACTGTACGATAAGTGCAAATGCCTTAAAAATGGCATTGAAGTTTGAAAATTATTTCATTCGTGTGGGAAAACGGGGCGTGGCAATCCAAAAATTTTAATGACTATGCATTTATGCTGTCTCTAGCAACCTGTATACCAAAAACGGTACTCCTAAGTGCTATAGTTACTGAGATATTCGCTTAAAACATCAATTTTTTCGTAGGTGACCATAGTTATTTACAATTTGCGGGGGCGGTAAGGGGCGTGTCAAAGATTTGAAATAAACTTGATCTGCCTGACATAATGACGGACTTTCATTCTAAATTTGGTGGCTCTAGCTTTTGTAGTTTAAAAGATCCAAGTGTTCATACGGACAGACGGACGGACGGACAGACGGACAGACGGACAGACGGACATTGCTATATCGTCTCGGCTGTTGATGCTGATCAAGAATATATATACTTTATGGGGTCGGCCACGCCTCCTTCTGCCTGTTACGCACATTTCGCTTCAGACAAACCTAATAGACCCCTATACTCTTTTTTAGAGTACGGGGTCTAAAAAAAGAATCGGTCAGATAGACTGTGTGTTGATTATAGGGAGTTAAATTCAAATACTGTTGCCGATAAATACCCGTTGCCACTTATTCAAGATCAGATAAATAGATTAAGAGGAGTAAATTATTTTACATTCCTGGATATGGCTAGCGGTTACTATCAAATTCCCATGCATGCAGATTCTATTGAGTATACAGCGTTCGTCACTCCAGATGGCCAATATGAATTTTTATCAATGCCGTTTGGACTTCGAAATACACCTTCTGTGTTCCAACGATTAGTAATGCAGGCGCTTGGGGATTTAGCAAATTCCTATGTTATTTTTTATATGGACGACATTATGATAGTTGCCTCAACAAAATGCGAAGCGTTTGAAAGACTACAGATTGTTCTAAATATTCTTACAGAGGCAGGGTTTTCATTTAACATTACAAAATGCTCATTTCTGAAAACATCTTTCCAATACTTAGGTTACAAAGTTAGTGCTGGCGAAATTCGTCCAAATCCTCAGAAAATTGAAGCGTTGACTGCTCTTCCACCTCCACAGTCTGTCACATCGCTTAGACAATTTATTGGCTTAGCATCGTATTTTCGACAATTTATTAAAGGATTTTCACAATTAATGAAGCCATTATATTTTCTAACCTCAGAGAAGAATAAATTTGTTTGGAAAACAGAGCATGAGCAGATTCGACAAATGGTTTTAGCTGTTTTCACAGATAAACCTGTTTTTGTTATCTGTGACCCAAGTTATCCTATTGAGTTGCATACAGATGCAAGTAGTAGTGGTTACGGCGCAATCCTACTACACAAAATTGATAACAAGCCCCATGTAATAGAATATTTTAGTAAAACCACGTCCCCTGCAGAGTCAAGATATCACTCGTATGAGTTGGAAACTTTAGCCGTTGTAAACTCGATAAAACATTTTCAACATTATCTCTGGGGCAGGAACTTTGTTGTTTTCACCGACTGTAATTCGTTAAAGGCGTCAAGAAACAAACAGGAGCTGACTCCTAGAGCACAGCGTTGGTGGGCCTATCTGCAGTCATTTACTTTCGAAATTCAATATAGAGAAGGAAAGAGAATGGCACATGTTGACTTTTTGTCGAGAAATACTGTTTTACCTAAATCCATTTCTACTAAAAATGTGATTGTTGAGAAGAGAGTTAACTTAGCCGAAATTTCGAGCAATTGGCTAATTGCTGAACAGCGACGAGACCCTTAAATAGCTGAAATCGTAAACAAACTTGAAGATTTTTCTCTTCCGGAAGACATTGCAAAAACTTATGAATTAAGGGCAGAAGTTCTCTACCGAAGAATACAGAGAAATAGCAGAACACGTTGTTTACCAGTGGTACCACGTGCTTTCAGGTGGTTCTTTATAAACCAAGTACACGAGTCCATAATGCACTTAGGTTGGGAAAAGACACTGGATAAAGTTTACGATTTTTATTGGTTCGACAATATGTCAAAATGTCAATATGTTAAAAAATTTGTTGACAACTGCATAACTTGCAAAATGTCAAAATCAGCTTCAGGAAAAATACAAGCTGAATTACATCCAATTCCAAAAGTCACTATTCCTTGGCATACTATCCACATTGATATAACAGGAAAACTTAGTGGCAAGAGTGACCAGAAGGAGTATGTTATAGTTCAAGTAGATGCCTTCACAAAGTTTGTCTATCTTAGCCATACAACTAAATTAGACTGTGAAAGTTGCATAAACGCTGTTAAATCTGCTGTTGCGTTGTTTGGAGTACCAAACCGAATAATAGCTGACCAGGGAAGGTGTTTTACGGGTACAAGATTTAGTCAATTCTGCTCTGATCAAAAAATAAACTTACACTTGATTGCCACTGGCGCTAGCCGAGATAATGGACAAGTGGAGCGAACCATGAGCACATTGAAAAATATGTTAACGGCGGTTGAGGCAGGAACTCAGTCTTGGCAAAATATGTTAGGAGAAGTGCAGTTGGCAATCAATTGCACAACTAATCGGGTGACGAAGGCAAGTCCTTTAGAAATGCTATTGGGAAAGGTTGCTCGTCCATTAGGATTACTTTCTCCAGGTAACATAGAAGATGATATTGACCTGTCAGACTTAAGAGCGAATGCTGCTAAGAGGGTTCTAGCTACAGCAGTTTATGACAAAGCACGATTTGATAAAAACAAAGCGAAAGTAGTTAAACATAAAGTTGGAGATTTTGTGCTACTAAAAAGCGAAGAAAGGCATCAAACCAAGTTAAGTCCAAAATTCAAAGGGCCTTTTGAAATAATAGAAGTACTAGATGGTGACAGGTACAATTTAAGATCCTTAACCAATAAAAGAAGCTACAAATATGCACATGAAGATCTGAGAAAATTGCCAGACGGAGAAGTGCCCATTGAGTTGAATGTTTGTGATGATTTTAACAAAATTATTGAGAGCAACAAAACCATTGGAGATGGTGAAGAAAGCGAGAATGAAGAAATAGAGAATGTTGAAGCCACTGAAAAAGAAAGTGAAGATAACCAATAAGGGTTACTGTTGTTGTTGGCCAAAGCAAATGGCAGAGTGTACAAGTCATAATGCAAGCAAAAGTGCAAAATAACTAATGTTGTTTTGATCATGGCGTGTGGGGCATCTGATTGTGTAACGCTAATACTAAATAAAAAAAAGAGTAAATAATTTTGTTAAAAATTACTTAGAAAAAATTAAGAAAAATAATAATGACTTTGTTAAAGTTAAGTAAGGACACTTGTATTGTTTTGTGAAATTATGAATTATGAAAAGAAAATTGATTTTTGTTATGAAAATACTTAATATTGCATTAAAAAAAAAAAAATAATAATAATAATTATAATAATAAATAACAAGAAATTAATGGACTTTGGCTTTTCTACACGAGGTCGTGTAATGGTCAGGATGGCCGTGTGATGACCGTTATAGCGAGACGACAGCGTTGTGTCGCTGTCGTCGGGTGTGGTTCGACGGTAGGCACGAAGAAGGACGCTACGACACAAGGCAGTGGTGTTGAGAACTTAGGTGTGGTCGAAACTCGCTGCGCTTAAAAATGGAAAGGACTGAGAAAGATAACGCAACTACGACAAACAATGGCATAAATCCGACATATATGTATGTATGAATGTATATACATACATATTAATAAATGTATGTACGTGCAAGGGAGTTTACTGAATTGTTTTATAATTTCGTATTACTTTTTTTATAGCATACCATGTTACGCAAATACATTTTAAATACAAATAAACGTTATTATTATTTAAAAAAATAGGTTTACAATTTGTGTTAAAATTAAAAAAAATTTGTGTTTAACTTTGACTGGACTCGAACCTGGAACCCACGCGGATTTGCAAAATAATGAGCCGCGACCCTACCAATAAGACCACGCTCTGCTGATAATTCAATTGGATTATTTTCATTCACATGCAATAATTGTTTATATAACACACTGCACTGTTTGCTACAGTTTGTGTAGTTAAACGTAGACTTTTCTATTGCAAGCAGTGTAATCAAACAATTTGTACATAAAATTCAGCATTTTTGATTAATTTGTTTTGTATGTTGTTGTTGTCCGATTTGGACCAAATTTGGTGGGGATATTTTTAATAATTATATACACATCCTCTGTGAGTTTGGTTGCGATCGCTCAACTAACATTACGTGTCTTCATACAAATTTTTTATTTTTGACCGATTTGACCTATGGGAGCTATAGGCTATAGTTGTCCGTTCCGATGGATGAAACTTGGTGAGGATAGTTATAATGGTACCATACACATAATGTGTGAATTTGGTCTCTCTTGTTATTGATGCAATGTTAGATTTAATAAAAACATCCATTCGCTTTGAGGGTTTAGTCAAGAGTGTTCTCTTGGTTTTATTCAAGTATGTATTTCGCTTATAATATACTATATACTAAGTGAACTCTGCCGCTAACAGCGTCGGCAGAGAAAGAGAGAGTTGCAGTATACATATTCATATATATGTACAGATGGTACATACTCAAGAAGTGGTTAGGCCAGCGATCTCACGGTGCGGCCAGTCCGCATAAGTGGCGGATCGTATTACTGCACTTATTTATGTATATTTGTGATTGTATAAACATTGCGACAAAGTGTCGTTATTATATGAGTTGTTACTCTTACTTAGAAGTTGGGCATATGACCACTTGACATACAACATACTACACCTCCCTTTTTTAAAAAATAACGTAATATAGTGTAGTTATTTAATATAAAAAATGATTAATAATGTTGTTTATTTTTATAGCATTATATACTATGTTGTATTTATATAAGTTTTTAAAATTTTTTTAAAGTTTAAAAAGTAAAAATTCAAAATGTAATAAAAACAAAATTTTTTTTTTTTTTTTTTTGTTTGATAAAAATGTTATATATGTATATACTTATATATATATATATTTTTTTTATTTTTTTACTTATTTACCTTTTTTAGTCTATCTTTTTGCACTTTTTGCTCTTTATTTTTATTGTTTTTTATTATTATATTATTATTCTTTTCTGTGCTAATGACCTCAAACGGTCCTATATAAGAAGATTCTAATTTATGACCTGTTTCGTTCTTTAAATAAACTTGGTCTCCTATTTCTATTTTAAAATCTATTACTTTCTTATCATTTATTTCTTTTTGCTTAATTTTATTCTTTTCTAAAAATATTCGAGCTCTCTTATACGCGTTTTCTTATCTAAATTTAACTTCCTTAGAGTAATCTTCTATATTATATATAGGGTCTATGGTATTTATGCTATTAAATTGTATTGGTAAGTTATTTTGTCTACCGAATACTAGTTCATATGGACAATAGTTATGAGTTACTTATGGTGTTGTGTTAAAACAACACACGAAATACTGTAACCATATGTCCCAATCAGTTTTATCTACTGAAATATATGAACGAATATACTCATTGAATGTCCTATGACTTCTTTCAACGGTACCTAATGTCTGGTGGTGGTGTGCTGTAGATGTTATATTATCTATTTTTAAATATTTGCACAGGTCGTTAATAATGGAATTTTTGTATTCTGTTCCCATGTCCGTAATGAACGTCTTCATTGGACCGTACTTCAGAATAAAAGATTCAAATATAGCTTTTGCGATAGTTGTTGCACTTTTGTTTGCAACAGGAATTGCTACTGAATACTTTGTCAAATCACATATTAAAGTAATAGCGTATTCATTCCCATGTTCTGAACGTGGTAGTGGACCAATTGTGTCTACTATAACTCTGTCAAAAGCATATATTGGTGTTTCCGTCAGTATCATAGGTGATCTGGTATGTTTCGTCGTTTTCGACGGTCGAAAATGTATTATTGCCCAGTGAATTGCAATTTTTGTTCTGTAGTGCTCTTGTTACTTTCACCTTTTGTGAATGATCTTGATGCATATGCAATGGGAAGTTGGAGTCCATTGTGGTTTTGAGTTAAAACCGCTCCACATGCTTGTTTGCAAAATTCTTTGCTAAAATCTGGGTATTGTAACAGAGTTGGTTCCATTAGTTTATTTTTTAGATATTGGAATGCTTTTTGGCATTCATCTGTCCTTTCAAAAGGAACATTCTTTTTACATAATCTTGTTATGTGCCGTGAATAGTCAGCGAAGTTTTTAATAAAACGTCTATAGTAATTGCAGAATGCAACAAAACGTCTTGCGCTGTCCGCATCGTGTGGGACTGGGTAATTCATGATGACATCATATTTTTTGTCATCAGGTAATATCCCTTTATCTGTACACTTGTGACCAAGAAATGTCACTTCGTGCATGAAGAATGAACATTTTTCTGGATGTAATGATGAGATTTTTCATCATATGTTTTTCTGAGCATCCAATAACGATTAAATCGTCCATGTAAAGGAATGCTTGAGATGGTTCCAAAGGGGCTATTTTTAGTCCAAATGGTAATCGCGTGAAGCGATATGAGCCATTGCTCGTTGAAAATGACGTTATATCTCTTGACTTTTCATCAAGTTCGATTTGATGAAATCCTGACATTAAGTCAAGACATGAAAAATATTTTGCTTTACCTAATTGATCTAAAATATCGTCAATTCTAGGTAGTGGAAACTTATCGGACAGTAGTTTTTTATTAATTTGGCGATAGTCTATAACTAATCTCCATTTCTTTATATTTGAACCAGGAAGTGATTTCTTAGGAACTAATAAAAGTGGGCTATTATATTCTGACACAGACGGTTCCACTATATTGTTCTCTATTAATTTTCCAATTTGTTTTTGGATTTCTTCTACTTGGCTATGCGGACTTCTATAATTTTTTGTATACACTGGCTCATCATCTTTAAGTCTCAATTTCTGTTTATAGAAATTATTTGTTGTGATTGGTTCGGTCTCAAGTCCGAACACGTCACTATATTTGGTGCATAAATCGACTAATTGTGATTTAAATTGTTTTTACCTCGTAATTCGAAAGTGGTTCATATTTTAAGTTTTTTATAGTAATTAGTTGGTCGGTACTGGTTGTGTTCAGTAATCGGACAAATGCTTTTTTGGATGTTGCTACTGTATTTGCAACATAAATACCAGGTGTAATTTCCTGATTTGGAATTAGAATACTTTCGTTTGTTGTATTTAATTCTAAATTTCGGACAACTTCGGATCTTGCTGGTAAAAATATTGAATTATTACCAGGATTGAACGTAATTGGTACGTTAATTGGATAAGTTAAATTATTAGGTCTAATTATAAACCAATCGTTAGATGGTTCACAGTCAAGTTTGCAGTTAAAATTTTTAATAAAATCCATACCTATTATTCCATCACATGGTATTGAAAAATTTGATGTTACTAAATAGAAATTGTGTGGAATAATGTATCTATCTGTTTGTAGCTCAGTGTGTACTTGGCCATTGGACTTGATGAAGCCTTGTCCAATGCCTTGAATATTTATGATTTTATCTTTTTGTATGTCATTAAAGACATCCGAACTTTCTTTTATTCATGATATGTCTGCACCTGTATCAAGAAGAAATGTAAGCTTCGTATTAGTTGCTACATTTTTGAATGATACGAACATATTAAGACTGATGTTCACAGTGTATAAAAAATGATTATTTAATATTGAGCATCTAAGGGTGTCTGCGGGTTTTCCGAGTTTTGAGCAACTCGACCATTGTTGTTTGTCTGTTGGCCTTGGTTATAACCTCGGTTGGAGTTATTCCGACCTCGGTTGTTACCTCTTCCCCGATTGTTTCTGTTATTATTATTATTATTATTACCGTTGTTGTAATTATTGAAGTTGTTGTTGTAACTTCTTCGGCCATTTCCTCTACTTCTTTGGTTGTAACGGAAATTATTACCTCTTGGGTTTCGGCCGCGCTGGTACAGAACAGTACTAGCGTTTCCAGTCATTTCGGTGCTGCAATGGATGTACTTACCCATTACATCATTGAAAGTAACGAAGTTACCAGCTTCAATTTCAGTTTCTCTTGCTCGCAATTCTTAATCATTGCCGAAATAGACTCTTCTGTTGAGAATTGTTCTGCTTTTTCTGCGTTTAGACCATCATCAATAAAGGCTGCCTCTAATTGCCTTCGCAAACTGTCCATTTCAGTAGCATACTGGGAAGCAGTTTTGCCTTTTTGTTTTATATTTAGCAATCTAGCTTTTAACACGTTAGGAGATTCTCCTTTTACGTTATCTTTAAGCTTATTAATAATTCCAGATATAGTAGTTTCATTTTGTACTTTGTACAAAAGTGTACCAGTTATTTTAGACTTAATCACCTCTATGGCTAAATCTTCTGGATCACCTTTTGTTCTTTCGACAATACGTAAGGCTGTCGAGAACCTGTTCAATGATAACTTGTTGCCATCAAATTCAGGAATGGAAGACGAAACTTGCTTCACATATTCCCTGTCTCTGGTTATTTGATCTGCCATTGTTACTATATTTTCTTTATAGTCAATTGTACCTGAGCTAGAATTCAGTTCGTTTTCCTAATCTATATCATCATCTTGTGTTGATAATGTTATTAATGCAGGAATTGTAAGATCGTTTAGATCGGTTTCTTTTATCTCAGTTTCTTCGTTTTCAGAATCTGAGTTTAATTTGACTGATTGCTGTTCTTCTAGCGATTCTAATGTTAACGGAGTGTTTAGAATGGTTGGTATGAAAATATCTAGTTGATGTTTTACTTTGACGTTAGTTAGATTTGAACGTAACTTGATCAATAATTTTGATACTTTTGACCAGTTTGTTTTATTTATTAATAATCTATTTTCATGCACTAATATTCTTGCATCATTGAATGATTGTACAATAATTTTAGCATGTCTATTCAGTGTATCTTTTTGAATGTTTTTATTTTGACTTATACATTTGTAAGATTTATCAAATGTTTCTTTTATTTCTCTTATTCGTTGGGTTAACTGCTCCCATTCCATGTTTTATTATACCCGTTACTCGTAGAGTAAAAGGGTATATTGTATTCGTTGCAATGTATGTAACAGGGAGAAGGAGACATGGCAGACCCCATAAAGTATATATATTCTTGATCAGCATGACTAGCCGAGTCGATATAGCCATGTCCGTCTGTCCGTCCGTCCGTCTGTCCGTCTGTGTGAACAAAAGGATCTCAGAGACTATAAGAGCTAAAAAGGCCCGAGTGGTCGCAAACGAAAGATAAAATCCCCAAGCAGTACAAGTTTGTTTTTGTTTTTTGACACGCCCACTTTAGGGCGTTCTATGTGCATACAAAGGTAAAAACAGGTAAAAATAGCATGTTTTAGTATAGAAAACTTTTTTGTTAGCAATGCTATCTAAACCAAATTGACACAGAAAGTACACGTCTAGGGATTACGTATACTGACCAAGTTTGATCCAAATCGGACGACTATATCGTATAGCTCCCATAGGGACAATCGGTCAAAAATACGCTCCAAATATGAATTTATGTGAATAACTTTTGCATTGGCCAAGCAATCGAAGGGAAACTTACATAGAATATATCTGTCAATAATATAAATATGTTGACCAAGTTTCATTCAAATCGGACGACTATATCGTATAGCTCCCATAGGGACGATCGGTCCAAAATACGCTGTAAATATGATTTTGTATGAAAATTTTATGCGTTTCTCAAGTCATCTGAATTAAAATCAATAGGGTCGATTACCTAACCGATTGTAATATTATTAATATTATTAATAGTATATTATATTGTTAATAATATAATTAAACTGAGTAACGGGTATCCTAAAGTCGCGAGGCGACTATAGCATTCTTTCTTGTTATACCCGTTACTCGTAGAGTAAAAGGGTATATTGTATTCGTTGGAATGTATGTAACAGGGAGAAGGAGGCATGGCAGACCCCATAAAGTATATATATTCTTGATCAGCATGACTAGCCGAGTCGATATAGCCATGTCCGTCTGTCCGTCCGTCCGTCTGTCCGTCTGTCCGTCTGTGTGAACAAAAGGATCTCAGAGACTATAAGAGCTAAAAAGGCCCGAGTGGTCGCAAACGAAAGATAAAATCCCCAAGCAGTACAAGTTTGTTTTTGTCTTTTGACACGCCCACTTTAGGGCGTTCTATGTGCATACAAAGGTAAAAACAGGTAAAAATAGCATGTTTTAGTATAGAAAACTTTTTTGTTAGCAATGCTATCTAAACCAAATTGACACAGAAAGTACACGTATAGGGAGTACATATACTGACCAAGTTTGATCAAAATCGGACAACTATATCGTATAGCTCCCATAGGGACAATCGGTCAAAAATTCGCTCCAAATATGAATTTATATGAATAACTTTTGCGTTGGCCAAGCAATCTTAGTGAACCTCACAAAGAATATATTTGTCAATAATTAACACATGCTGACCAAGTTTCATTCAAATCGTTTCGACTATATCATATAGCTCCCATAGGGACAATCGGTAAAAAATTCGCTCCAAATATGAATTTATATGAGTAAATTTTGCGTTGGCCAATCAATCGAAATGAAACTTACACAGAATACATTTGTCAATATTATAAACATGCTGACCAAGTTTCATTCAAATCGGACAACTATATCGTATAGCTCCCATAGGGACGATCGGGTAAAAATACGCTGTAAATATGAATTTGTATGAAAATTTTCTGTATTTCCCAAGTCATCTGAATTAAAATCAATAGGGTCGATTGCCTAAACGATTGTACTATTATTATTATCATATCCCATTGTTAATAATATAATTAAACTGAGTAACGGGTATCCTAAAGTCGCGAAGCGACTATAGCATTCTTTCTTGTTAGACCCCGTACTCTAAAAAAGAGTATAGGGGTCTATTAAGTTTGTCTGAAGCGAAATGTGCGTAACAGGCAGAAGGAGGCTTTTCCGACCCCATAAAGTATATATATTCTTGATCAGCATCAACAGCCGAGACGATATAGCAATGTCCGTCTGTCCGTTTGTCCGTCCGTCCGTCTGTCCGTATGAACACCTCGATCTTTTAAACTACAAAAGCTAGAGCCACCATATTTAGAATGAAAGTCCGTCATTATGTCAGGCAGATCAAGTTTATTTCAAATCTTTACCACGCCCCTTACCGCCCCCGCAAATTGTTAATAACTATGCTCACCTACGAAAAAATTGATGTTTTAAGCGAATATCTCAGTAACTATAGCACTTAGGAGTACCATTTTTGGTATACAGGTTGCCAGAGACAGCATAAATGCATTGTCATTAAAATTCTTGGACTGCCACGCCCCGTTTTCCCACACGAATCAAATAATTTTCAAACTTCAATGCCATTTTTAAGGCATATGCACTTATCGTACGGTATTGTTATTTCAAATTCGTTTGGAGACAAAGTATCACAAACTATGCTGAAAGTTGCATACAAATTGGACAATAAACAAAAGAGCTAGACACATAACAAAGTTAACAATTGCACGCAATGTCAATGCATGTGTGCAAGCGAGACAGAAGCATGTAAACATGTGAACGAACGTTTTCGCTGCTTGTGTAGCGACAGCGCTGCTCGCGGACGATGCACGCACATGTATGCATACGATACGATAAATCATATTTCGATATTCAATACGATAGTAATTATAATTGCGATATGATATCGAATGCGATATTTGGTCATTATGTCCATATCTATAGCGTATTTGAATTCAGTTGTTGATAATATCGATATTTGATTTGATGTGATATTTTAATTAATATCGATATCGTCGGCTAGCTCGACTGTAGCCTTTCTTACTTGTTTACTATAGCCTTCATTGAACCTCTACTCACTCAGACAAGAAAATGTAGTTCCCAAAGCTGTTTCTGATGCTCATTGCCTTTGATGAGCTGCCTTTGATGGTTTGCTTGAAATTTGATGATGGACTGTTGTTGTAGCTGATGACGAACTGTTGTTGTAGCTGATGATGAACTGTTGTTGTAGCTGATGATGAACTGTTTTTGCTGCAACACATGTCACATGTTCGTGACACTTGTCACGGTCGCCATGTTATTGATGCAATGTTAGATTTAATAAAAACATCCATTCGCTTTGAGGGTTTAGTCAAGAGTGTTCTCTTGGTTTTATTCAAGTATGTATTTCGCTTATAATATACTATATACTAAGTGAACTCTGCCGCTAACAGCGTCGGCAGAGAAAGAGAGAGTTGCAGTACGTATGTGCCTATATACATATTCATATATATGTACAGATGGTACATACTCAAGAGTGATTAGGCCAGCGATCTCACGGTGCGGGCAGTCCGCATAAGTGGCGGATCGTATTTCTGCACTTATTTATGTATATTTGTGATTGTATAAACATTGCGACAAAGTGTCGTTATTATATGAGTTGTTACTCTTACTTAGAAGTTGGGCATATGACCACTTGACATACAACATATTACACTCTAGCTCTAGTAGTTTTCAAGTTATGGTGATGTGAAAATTGTTTTTTGCAATTTGCGGGGGCGGTAAGGGGCGTTGCAAAGATTTGAAATAAACTTGATCTGCTCGCGAAGCTGACGGACTTTCATTCCAAATTTGGTGGCTCTAGCTCTTGTAGTTTAAAAGATCTAGGTGATCATACAGACGGACGGACAGACGGACAGACGGAGATTGCTATATCGTCTCGGCTGTTGATGCTGATCAAGAATATATATACTTTATGGGGTCGGAAAAGCCTCCTTCTACCTGTTACGCACATTTAGCTTCAGACAAACCTAATAGACCCCTATACTCTTTTTTAGAGTATGGGGTCTAATAACAGACACCAAAAGTGTTATAAGAATATTTGACCACACCACAAAATGTAAACATAAACACTTTGGCGCATTGTTCGCTGCATAATGTAAACACCTAGAATTAAATTAGACGACAACCGAGATTGAATCGGCACCAATTGTTGTATATGAAATCAGTTGTATTTTTACACTCAAATCACTCACATGTATTTCGCTTAAATAAGAACGCTTTAATACATAATTCGTGTGAACAAAGTTTTCTGGACAGCGTACACAAACTGTCGACAGGACACTTTGAAGTCAGTTTGCCGTTCCGCAATTGCTGGGATCCTCTTTTGAAACAGCGAAAAGACGGTTTCTCTCGCTAGAGCGTAGGGTTTCAAAAGACGCGGAGCTCAAGCAAATGTATACGAGTTTCATAAACGAGTATCTTGAACTAGGTCACATGTTCCACCAGGACCACACTACGTCATTCCACACCAGTGCGTCCTGAGACCTGATAGTAGCTCCACCAAACTTCGAGTAGAGTTTGACGCGTCTTGTAAGACAACATCGTCACACTCGCTGAACGATTTACTCACGGTGGGGCCTACGATTCAGAGGGATCTAATTTTGTCACTTTTAAGGTTCCGTCTGAGCCGATATGCCCTCACGGCAGACGTCAAGTAAGCATATTCCATGACGATCGACGATTTCAGCTCATT
The DNA here is from genome assembly GCA_018903735.1 of Drosophila cardini. Classification (NCBI taxonomy): domain Eukaryota; kingdom Metazoa; phylum Arthropoda; class Insecta; order Diptera; family Drosophilidae; genus Drosophila; species Drosophila cardini. The sequence continues at coordinate 24,958 of JAEIGM010000225.1, read as the reverse complement.
GTTTGGCGCGAAAATCCATCAGATGAGCTTCAAATTTACCAATTGAACACGGTGACTTATGGAACTGCATCCGCACCGTTTTTGGCCATCAGATGAAGAAGGCGGAACGGAGAAACTTTTGAGTTTCAATGATGCCGATTCGACAAAAACGCTTGTCATTAGGTGGACACCAAGATTGGATACTTTCCAGTATCACTTGAATGATAGTTTCACAAAGTTAAGTCCCGCCAAGCGTAATATATTGTCAGTTGCTGCACGAATGTTTGATCCACTTGGCTTGATGACCCCGATTAGCATAAGGGCAAGAATTCTGCTTCAAGAGCTGTGGCGCATGCAATTGCCGTGGGACGATACAGTGCCCATGGAAATGCATAGCAGATGGGATAAGTTCAAGGAGAATCTCCGCGAGATAGAGTTCAAATTCCCAGGTACACTAACGCCAGCTCGGATATAAGCATACAAGTGCACGGATTTACGGACGCATCCAGTCAAGCGTACGGGTGCTGCATCTACATTCGGGCTAATGACGGTATCAAAACCATCTGCCGATTGGGAACGGCAAAGGCAAAAGTCGCTCCACTTAAAACCAAGTCCATTCCCAGACTTGAACTGTGTGCAGCGTATATGTTAGCTCAACTATGGTCCTCCATAAAGCATATACTGGACCGTTGTCGAATCGAGAGTGTGAAATTCTGCACTGATTCAGAGATCACACTACATTGGATAAATACTTCCCCTTCAACATTAGCAACATTTGTAGCCAATCGAGTGTCAGGCATCCAAGAGATGACACAGAATGTATCTTGGAGACATGTACCAACGTCAAGTAATCCAGCTGATTTGGCGTCGAGAGGGTGTGACGTTCATGAACTGTTACAGTCAATTTGGTTTGAAGGCCCGCCATTTCTCTGCAAGGATAAAGAACAATGGCCTCCCAATGAACACTTCAATATATCTAAGGAGTTAAAAGAGAGTGAGTGTAAAAAGTCAGCACTCGTCTGTTTAGTTAACAGCTCGAGTTGGTTAGCTGATTTCGTGTCCCGGTTTTCGTCATGTCGCAAAATGGTTCGAATAGTTGCGTACATGTACAGATTTGTGTCCAAGTCAAACCGAGAAACACATACTGTCGAACTAGGACCAAAGGAATTGAATTTCGCATTTATGAAACTGCTAGAACTAGTTCAGCGAACAGAGTTTAAGGTTGAATTCGATAGGCTCAAAAAGGGTAGCATTGTGCAACCAAGCTTGCAATCACTGACTCCATTCATCCATAAGTCAGACGAGTTTAGACGAAGAATGTCGTTAATATGAGTAGGGGGCAGATTGTTGAACTCACCATTAGATTATGATTCCAAGTTTCCAGTCCTAATGCCAAAAAATTGTTTGCTTGTGCAACTGCTCGAAGAGAATGCACTCAGACAGTGCGGAAATGCGTCCATTGCTTCAGATATAATCCAAAGTTAATGAAGCAAATTATGGGGAATTTGCCGGCTGACCGATTTTCCGCGGTTCGGCCATTGAGTAGACTTTTGTGGCCCAGTAGAGGACGAGCCCCTATAAAAATGTATATTGCCGTGTTTGTTTGTTTTGCTTCGATGGCTGTTCACCTGGAACTTGTAGCAGACTTATCCACTAATGCCTTTATCTGTACTTTGAACAGCTTCATCGCGCGACGTGGCATTCCCGTCCGGCTATACTCGGACAATGCGACCAACTTCGTGGGGACGAGCAACCTCCTAAAGGAGTTTCAGGACGCCTTCGATCGGCAGCAGGGCAGGCTGCAGCTATTTGCAGCGGAGCGAGGGATGGAGTGGAGGTTCATACCACAGGTTCGTCCACAGTCTTCAGCAGCGAGGGAAATGGAAGGATGCGCTCGAGAACATCCAGATTCGGGATCTCGTCGTGGTCCACGAGGACAACATGCCTCCACAACGGTGGACAATGGGCCGCGTCGTGGACGTAACCACAGGAGGCGACGGGCGAATCAGGGTCGCCGACGTTTAAATGGGCATTGGCTTGTTCAAGCGCCCAATCGCGAAACTAGCCAGGCTTCCATTGGATTGAAGGCGATCCCTTCAAGGTGGCCGGTGTTAGTTCATAAGCATAGTTAGGTAGTTTAAGAAAGCATTGAAATTATTAGTATAATAAAGTATGATGAATTGTTAGTATAAGAAGTCAAATGGAATTATTGAATTGTCTAGATGTGTAAGCAAGTCTCTTATATTTAAGCTAGCGAGTAAGTTCTGGTTTTCGGCAATGGAGCTGTCGCGAGCGGCTGCCAGTTGATTTTGTACGTTTCGCATCACCATACGCACACCGCCAGCCTCTCCGCGTTTGCCAGTCTTAATAAATTGTAACATTTACGGAATTGCAATTTGTGTAATTTAACTTAGTTAAATACTTGTATTTTGGATTTTTCATATACATTTGACATTCTATGTAGGCCCATACAATTGGTCGGCACGGCCAGCGTCCGCGGGCAGCGCTGCAGATACACAAGCAGCGAAAACGTTCGCTCACATGTTTGTATATTTATACTCTCTGCAAGAGAGAGTATATTGTGTTTGTGAAAAGTATGTAACAGGCAGAAGGAGGCGTGGCCGACCCCATAAAGTATATATATTCTTGATCAGCATCACAAGCCGAGTCGATATAGCCATGTCCGTCTGTCCGTCTGTCTGTCCGTCTGTCCGTCTGTCCGTCTGTCCGTCTGTCTGTCTGTCCGTATGAACAAACAGATTTCAGAGATGGTAAGAGCTACAAGTTTGAATTTGGTCTCTATCGACTCGATATTAAGTCAGTCAATACATGAATCTTTTTTTTTTTCGATGCCACGCCCCGTTCGCCCACAATGTGCAAAAAACTAGAAACACCTCGTAAAAAATTGATGTTTTAGGCGAATATCTCAGTAACTATGGCACTTAGGAACACCCATTTTGGTACGCAGGTTCCTAGAGACGGCATAATTGTATTGTCATCAAAAATTTTGGACTGCCACGCCCCCTTTTCCCACAAGAAATAAAATAATTTGCAAACTTCAATGCCGATTTTAAGGCATATGTTCTTATCGTACAGTATTGTTATTTCACATTCGTTTGAAGACAAAATATATTAAACTATCCTGAAAGTTACATCTAAATCGGACAATAAACAAAAGAGCTAGACACGTAACAAAGTTTATAATTTAACGCCATTACACTGCATGTGTGCAAGCGAGACAGAAACATACAAACATGTGAGCGAACTTTTTCGCTGCTTTCTAGCGGCAGCGCTGCCCGCGAATGCTGGCTGTGCCAACCAATTGTGTATGTATAACATATACACACACATACATATATGCGTGCAAACATATAATGTCAAATGTATATGTGTGTGTATACATACAAACAGATGTTTTTGTTTCAATGTCATTTACTGCAAGTACTATCAATTGACATACTTGGATACCGATTTTATTAAATGATCGGAAATAAATTGCAGAGAGTATTCTACGGTCGGGCATGCTCGACTGTACTTTTCTTTCTTGTTTTGTCTTGCGTGAGTTATGCCTTTACCATCCCATCCGAGAGATTCAGCTAAATTTAAAGGCTTACAATCCACTTTTATGTAAAAATACCAGACACCAAAAGTTTCATAAGAATATTTGACAGTTATGCATTCCATTAGCCAAAGGCGTAAAAACAATAGTTGACAGCCCTTAACTCTATTGAACATAAATGTAAACACACTGTACAATAGCCCAGCATAGCCCACACCACAAAATGTAAACATAAACACTTTGGCGCAGCTCTCGCTGCATTATGTAAACACCTAGAATTTAATAAGACGACAACCGAGATTCAATCGGCACCAAAAGTTGTATAAGAAATCAGTTGTATTTTAACACTCGAATAACTCTCATAAATTTTGCTTAAATAAAACGCTTTAATACATAATTGGCACAGCCGTTACTCAAGTAGCCAGAGATCGAAAATGATTGTGGAAACTTTGGATTTATCGAAGATAACGAAACAATAAAAGAATTGTGTGTTAAAAAACTAAAAAAAAAATAATAGTGTAGAAACAACTATTGTGGAAACTTTAAATCTAATCTAAGCAAGCGAAACAGTAGAAACAAGAAAGAATGCTATAGTCGCCTCGCGACTTTAGGATAACCGTTACTCAGTTTTATTATATTATTAACAATGGCATATGATAATAATAATATTACAATCGCTTAGTCACTTGACCCTATTGATTTTAATTCAGATTACTTGAGAAACACAGAAAATTTTCATGCAAATTCATATTTACAACGTATTTTTGACCAATCGTCTCTATGGGAACTATACGATATAGTCGTCCGATTTGAACGAAACTTGGTCATCATGTTTATATTATTGACAAATATAATCTGTGTAAGTTTAACTTCGATTGATTGGAAAGTTATTAGTTCGATTGAAAGTTATTCATATAAATTCATATTTGGAGCGTATTTTTGACCGATTGTCCCTATGGAAGCTATACGTATTCCATATAGTGTTGTAAAGTCCGTTTTAAGAAAGGCTACAGTCGAGCGAGCCGACTGTAAAAGACCCCGTACTCATTCTAGTGCGCGTTTTACCATACAAATAAGTAGTTTTCGAACGATTTGTCCTATGGGAGCTATAGGCTTTAGTTGCCCGATCCAGACCAAACTTGGTGAGGATAGTTATAATGGTACCATACACATAATGTGTTACTTTGGTTGCAATCGCCCAGCTAAAACTCCATGTCTCCATACAAATCACCCATTTTAGACCGATATGTCCTATGGGAGCTATAGGCTATAGTTGTCCGATCCGGACCAAACTTGGTGAGGATAGTTATAATGGTACCATACACATAATGTGTTAGTTTGGTTGCAATCGCTCAACTAAAACTTTATGTCTCCATACAAATCACCCATTTTCGACCGATTTATCCTATGGGAGCTATAGGCTATAGTTGTCCGATCCGGACCAAACTTGGTGAGGATAGTTATAATGGTAGCATACACATAATGTGTTAGTTTGGTTGCAATCGCTCAACTAAAACTTCATGCCTCCATACAAATCCCGAATTTTCGGCCGATTTGTCCTATGGGAGCTATAGGCTATAGTTGTCCGATCCTTACCAAATTTAGTGAGGATAGTTAGATAGGTACCATACACATAATATGTGAATTTGGTCTCCCTAGCTCTAGTCGTTTTCAAGTTATGGTGATGTAAAAATAGTTTTTTACAATTTGCGGGGGCGGTAAGGGGCGTGGCAAAGATTTGAAATAAACTTGATCTGCTCGCGAAGCAGACGGACTTTCATTCCAAATTTGGTGGCTCTAGCTCTTGTAGTTTAAAAGATCTAGGTGATCATACAGACGGACGGACAGACGACAGACGGACAGACAGACAGACGGACAGACGGACATGGCTATATCGACTCGGCTTGTGATGCTGATCAAGAATATATATACTTTATGGGGTCTGCCATGCCTCCTGCTGCCTGTTACATACTTTTTTTTTCACAAACCCAATATACTCTCTCTTGCAGAGAGTATAAAAACATATTAATAATAAATATAAATCAACCAAAACCTCAAGATGGCAAACCAACAACAAATTAACGAAATGCAGCAGTCCATCCAATTACTAACAGCAGTAATTGCCGCCAAGCATGGAGAGAGCAGGAACCCAGTGACAAGCCAGAGAATTGTGTAGAAAAGGAAACGAGATATTTACCAGTTTTTTAGTGGACAGAAAGAAATATTACATGGCTTCATCTCTGTAGTGGACCAAAACATGGAGGAGTACGATGACGATAGACAGGTTTTCACAGTCATATTCAACACAAAGATTATAGGTCAGGCTAGAACTATGTTAAACATTAACCCACCAGCTAACTGGGCGTTAAAGATTAAGATTATAAAATAAGAACAATTGTGGAAGAAATAACCGATTTTTCTGTTTTTGAAAATAATAGTAGACTAGTTGATATTCTCAGTGGATTATTAATATAAAGAGTAAAAGAATTGGCATGTGGACCAATGGCAATAGCCATAATGAATAAAACTACCCTATCAGAAGTTAGAAATGAAATAGCCAAATTTCTTGGACTTAATTTCGGAAACCTGAATAAAAAACTATTAATCAATAAAGATAATGATTATTCTTTTTATAATAATAACAGACAGAACAATGATCAATATAATCAGAATTCAAGACAACACACCGATAACAGAAATTCTCACTACCGCAACACTAACAACAAGAAAGAAAAGTACAGTCGAGCACGCCCGACCGTAGAATACTCTCTGCAATTTATTCCCGATAATTAAACAAAATCGGTATTCGGGTATATCAATTAAAAGTACTTGCAATAAAACACGTCGAAACAAAAACATCTGATTGTATGTATACACACACGTACACATTTGACATTATATGTATGCACGCACATATGTATGTGTGTATATGTAATACATACACAATTGGTTGGCACAGTCAGCATTCGCGGGCAGCGCTGCCGCTAGAAAGCAGCGAAAACGTTCGTTCACATGTTTGTATGTTTCTGTCTCGCTTGCACACATGCAGTGGAATGGCGTTAAATTATAAACTTTGTTACGTGTCTAGCGCTTTTGTTGATTGTCCGATTTATATGCAACTTTCAGGATAGTTTGATATATTTTGTCTTCAAATGAATTTTAAATAACAATACTGTACGATAAGAACATATGCCATAAAATCGGCATTGAAGTTTCAAAAGTATTTTATTTCTTGTGGGCAAAAGGGGGCGTGGCAGTCCAAAATTTTGGATGACAATGCAATTATGGCGTCTCTAGGAACCTACGTACAAACAAGAAAGAAAAGTACAGTCGAGCTTGCCCGACCGTAGAATACTCTCTGCAATTTATTTCCGATCATTTAATAAAATCGGTATCCAAGTATGTCAATTGATAGTACTTGCAGTAAATGACGTTGAAACAAAAACATCTGTTTGTATGTATACACACACATATACATTTGACATTATATGTTTGCACGCATATATGTATGTGTGTGTATATGTTATACATACACAATTGGTTGGCACAGCCAGCATTCGCGGGCAGCGCTGCCGCTAGAAAGCAGCGAAAAAGTTCGCTCACATGTTTGTATGTTTCTGTCTCGCTTGCACACATGCAGTGTAATGGCGTTAAATTATAAACTTTGTTACGTGTCTAGCTCTTTTGTTTATTGTCCGATTTAGATGCAACTTTCAGGATAGTTTAATATATTTTGTCTTCAAACGAATGTGAAATAACAATACTGTACGATAAGAACATATGCCTTAAAATCGGCATTGAAGTTTGCAAATTATTTTATTTCTTGTGGGAAAAGGGGGCGTGGCAGTCCAAAATTTTTGATGACAATACAATTATGCCGTCTCTAGGAACCTGCGTACCAAAATGGGTGTTCCTAAGTGCCATAGTTACTGAGATATTCGCCTAAAACATCAATTTTTTACGAGGTGTTTCTAGTTTTTTGCACATTGTGGGCGAACGGGGCGTGGCATCGAAAAAAAAAAAAGATTCTTGTATTGACTGACTTAATATCGAGTCGATAGAGACCAAATTCAAACTTGTAGCTCTTACCATCTCTGAAATCTGTTTGTTCATACGGACAGACAGACAGACGGACAGACGGACAGACGGACAGACAGACGGACAGACGGACATGGCTATATCGACTCGACTTGTGATGCTGATCAAGAATATATATACTTTATGGGGTCGGCCACGCCTCCTTCTGCCTGTTACATACTTTTCACAAACACAATATACTCTCTCTTGCAGAGAGTATAAAAATGGTATTCCTAAGTGCCATAGTTACTGAGATATTCGCCCAAAACATCAATTTTTTTCGAGGTGTTTCTAGTTTTTTGCTCATTGTGGGCGAATGGGGCGTGGCATCGAAAAAAAAAAAATTCTTGTATTGACTGACTTAATATCGAGTCGATAGAGACCAAATTCAAACTTGTAGCTCTTACCATCTCTGAAATCTGTTTGTTCATACGGACAGACAGACAGACGGACAGACGGACAGACAGACGGACAGACGGACATGGCTATATCGACTCGGCTTGTAATGCTGATCAAGAATATATATACTTTATGGGGTCTGCCACGCCTCCTTCTGCCTGTTACATACTTTTCACAAACCCAATATACTCTCTCTTGCAGAGAGTATAAAAATCGTTATAATGAACAACACCAACAAAATAACAACAACCAAAACCCAAATAGACAACAGAATAGCCAAATGGTTAGAAACGACCAGTATCAGAATAGGCAACAGCAAAGCCAAAACACTAGACAAAACCAAAATGTGAACAGGCAGCAAACACAGAACGTAAGGCAGAACCAAAACTATAACAGACAGCAAAAATATCAGAAAGCAAGACAAAATTATAATGCTAATCAACAGCAAAAAAATCAACAACCACCACCAGAAGCAATGAGTGTAGACAATCTAAGCGATGAAGAAGCAAATAACAATACAAACATTGAAAACAAGCAAGATGAGTTTTTTACAAATTAGCCTCGGACCATAGAAAGATTTATATCAAGGGAACAATTGAGGGAGACACATTTCAAATCCTAGTAGACACAGGATCTACCATAAGCATATTAAACATTACAAATGTACACACAACAAAATATACAATAATTGAAAAATGTTCAAGAATAATTTTACTATTAATGGAGAAATAACAAGTAAGAAAGGCTACAGTCGAGCGAGCCGACTGTAAAAGACCCCGCACTCCTTCTAGTGGGCGTTTTCCATACAAATCAACAATCGTCGACCGATTAGTCCTATGGGAGTTACAGACTACAGTTGTCCGATCAGGACCAAACTTGGTGAGGACAGTAACAATGGAGTCCTACACATAATGTGCTAGTTTGGTTGCAATCGCTCAACTAAAACTTTATGTCTCCATACAAATCACCAATTTTCGACCGATTTGTCTAATGGGAGCTATAGGCTATATTTGCCCGATTCGGACAAAACTTGGTGAGGATAGTTTTAATGGTACCATATATATAATGTGTTACTTTGGCTGCAATCGCTCAACTAAAACTTCATGTCTCCATACAAATCACCAATTTTCGACTGATTTGTCCTATGGGAGGTATAGGCTATAGTTGTCCGATCCAGACCAAATTTGGTGAGGATAGTTATAATGATACTATACACATAATGTGTTAATTTGGTTCCAATCGCTCAACTGAAACTTCATGTCTCCATACAAATCACCAATTTTCGACCGATTTGTCCTATAGGAGCTATAGGCTATAGTTGTCCGATCCGGACCAAAGTTGGTGAGGATAGTTATAATGGTACCATATACATAATGTGTTAGTTTGGTTGCAATCGCTCAACTAAAACTTTATGTCTCCATACAAATCACCAATTTTCGACCGATTTGTCCTATGGGAGCTATAGGCTATAGTTGTCCGATCCGGACCAAAGTTGGTGAGGATAGTAATAATGGTACAATATACATAATGTGTTAGTTTGGTTGCAATCGCTCAACTAAAACTTCATGCCTCCATACAAATCACGAATTTTCGGCCGATTTGTCCTTTGGGAGCTATAGGCTATAGTTGTCCGATCCGGACCAAATTTAGTGAGGATTGTAAGATAGGTGCCATACACATAATATGTGAATTTGGTCTCTCTTGCTCTAGTCGTTTTCAAGTTATGGTGATGTAAAAATAGTTTTTTACAATTTGCGGGGGCGGTAAGGGGCGTGGCAAAGATTTGAAATAAACTTGATCTGCTCGCGAAGCAGACGGACTTTCATTCCAAATTTGGTAGCTCTAGCTCTTGTAGTTTAGAAGTTCCAGATGTTCATACAGACGGACGGACAGACGGACGGACGGACGGACGGACAGACAGACGGACATCGCTATATCGTCTCGGCTGTTGATGGTGATCAAGAATATATATACTTTATGTGGTCGGCCACGCCTCCTTCTGCCTGTTACGCACATTTCGCTTCAGACAAACTTAATAGACCCCTATACTCTTTTTTAGAGTACGGGGTCAAAAAATCAAATTATACACTTAGATATCTTCTAAATAAAACACAATGGATTACAACATAACAGATAGGAATTGGAGAACCAAGATGCAAATCATGATTGAACACTTGCCAAATTCAATAAGCTACAGAAAATGATCATGGATAATGAATTCAGAGCAGAACAGATAATTAAATTTTTAGGCAAAGAAGAAATTGAGGTACATTATACAAAGCCAAATTCACATACAGCAAATGCCGACATAGAAAGATTACATTCCATATTAATCGAAATAATAGCTGGAATAGATAATAACGAAATATCAATAGAATCCAAAATTCAGATATCAATTGCAGCTTACAATAAGCGTTATCGTTCCACAATAAAGTGCACACCACGATTACGCTTGAAGCACGGAAGACGTGAGAAAACTTAAATTAACCATTGAAGAACATAAAAAAATATTTTTAATAAACGAAACAATACAAGAGAAGAGAATACTGAAGAAAGACAAAAAGCCGGCCTCAAAAATTATAAAAGAGTTAGACAAAGGGATGAACCTTACTTCAGATTTGCAGAACTAGAAAATGTTCATCCATGCAATATCAAAAGACCGTTAAATCAGGAAAACAACAATTTACATTAAAAAACAAGAAAGAAAAGTACGGTCGAGCACACCCGACCATAGAATACTCTCTGCAATTTATTTTCGATCAGTTAATAAAATTGGTATCCAAGTATATCAATTGATACTTGCAACAAAACACGTTGAAACAAAAACATCTGATTGTATGAATGCACACACATACATTTGACATTATATGTATGCACGCACATATGTATGTCTGTATATGTAATACATACACAATTGGTTGGCACAGCCAGCATTCGCGGGCAGCGCTGCCTCTAAGCTACGCAAGCAGCGAAAACGTTCGCTCACATGTTTGTATGCTTCTGTCTCGCTTGCACACATGCAGTGATATGGCGTTAAATTATGAAAATTCGTTACGTGTCTAGCTCTTTTGTTTATAGCCCGATTTATACGCAATAGTATAGTTTGATATACTTTGTCTTCAAACGAATGTGCAATAACAGTATTGTATGATAAGAACATATGCCTTAAATTCGGCATCGAAGTTTGAATGTCATTTTATTTCTTGTGGGAAAAGGGGACGTGGCAGTCCGTTTTTAATAACGCTGCATTTATGCCGTCTCAAGGAAATTTCATACCAAAATTGGTGTTCCTAAGTGCCATAGTTACTGAGATAATCGCCCAAAACATCAATTTTTTACGAGGTATGTCTAGTTTTTTGCTCATTGTGGGCGAATGGAGCGTGGCATCGAAAAAATAAAAGATTCTTGTATTGACTGACTTAATATCGAGTCGATTGTGACTAAATTCAAACTTGTAGCTGTTACCATCTCCGAAATCTGTATGTTCATTCATTGCTATATCGACTCGGCTTGTGATGCTGATCAAGAATATATATACTTTATTGGGTCTGCCACGCCTCCTTCTGCCTGTTACATACTAATTTTTTTTCACAAACCCAATATACTCTCTCTTGCAGAGAGTATAAAAAGAGTATAGGGGTCTATTAAGTTTGTCTGAAGCGAAATGTGCGTAACAGGCAGAAGGAGGTGTGGCCGACCCCATAAAGTATATATATTCTTGATCAGCATCAACAGCCGAGACAATATAGCGATGTCCATCTGTCGGTCTGTCTGTCTGTCCGTCCGTCCGTCCGTCCGTCCGTTTGGTTGCAATCCCTCAACTTAAACTTCATCTCTCCATACAAATCACCAATTTTCGACCGATTTGTCCAATGGGAGCTATAGGCTATAGTTGTCCGATCCCGACCAAACTTGCTGAGGATAGTTATAATGGTACTATACACACAATGTGTTAGTTTGGTTGCAATCGGTCAACTGAAACTTCATGTCTCCATACAAATCACCAATTTTCGACCGATTTGTCCTATGGGAGCTATAGGCTATAGTTGTCCGATCCGGATCAAACTTGGTGAGGATAGTTATAATGGAACCATATATATAATGTGTTAGTTTGGTTGCAATCGCTCAACTAAAACTTCATGTCTCCATACAAATCACCAATTATCGACAGATTTGTCCTATTGGAGCTATAAACTATAGTTGTCCGATCCGGACCAAACTTGGTAAGGATAGTTTTAATGGTACCATATGTATAATGTGTTAGTTTGTCTGCAATCGCTCAACTAAAACTTCATGTCTCCATACAAATCACCAATTTTCGACCGATTTGTCCTATGGGAGCTATAGGCTCTAGTTGTCCGATTCGGACCAAACTTGGTGAGGATTGTTATAATAAATCCATATACATAATGTGTTAGTTTGGTTGCAATCCCTGGACTAAATCTTCATGTCTCCATACAAATCACCAATTTTCGACCGATTTGTCCTATGGGAGCTATAGGCTATAGTTGTCAGGACCAAACTTTTTAGACCCCGTACTCTAAAAAAGAGTATAGGGGTCCATTAAGTTTGTCTGAAGCGAAATGTGCGTAACAGGCAGAAGGAGGTGTGGCCGACCCCATAAAGTTTATATATTCTTGATCAGCATCAACAGCCGAGACGATATAGTGATGTCCGTCTGTCTGTCTGTCCGTCCGTCCATCCGTCCGTCCGTCCGTTTGGTTGCAATCCCTCAACTTAAACTTCATGTCTCCATACAAATCACCAATTTTCGACCGATTTGTCCTATGGGAGCTATAGGCTATAGTTGTCCGATCCGGACCAAACTTTGTGAGGATAGTTATAATGGTACCATACACACAATGTGTTAGTTTGCTTGCAATCGCTCAACTGAAACTTCATGTCTCCATACAAATCACCAATTTTCGACCGATTTGTCCTATGGGAGCTGTAGGCTATAGTTGTCCGATCCGGATCAAACTTGGTGAGGATAGTTATAATGGTACCATACACACAATGTGTTAGTTTGGTTGCAATCGCTCAACTAAAACTTCATGTCTCCATACAAATCACCAATTATCGACCGATTTGTCCTATGGGAGCTATAAACTATAGTTGTCCGATCCGGACCAAACTGGGTAAGGATAGTTTTAATGGTACCATATATATAATGTGTTAGTTTGGCTGCAATCGCTCAACTAAAACTTCATGTCTCCATACAAATCACCAATTTTCGACCGATTTGTCCTATGAGAGCTATAGGCTCTAGTTGTCCGATTCGGACCAAACTTGGTGAGGATTGTTATAATAATTCCATATACATAATGTGTTAGTTTGGTTGCAATCCCTCGACTAAATCTTCATGTCTCCATACAAATCACCAGTTTTCGACCGATTTGTCCTATGGGAGCTGTAGGCTACAGTTGTCCGACCCGGACCCGGAACTTGGTGAGGATAGTTATAATGGTACCATACACATAATGTGTGAATTTGGTCTCTCTAGCTCTAATCGTCTTCAAGTTATGGTGATGTGAAAATTGTATTTTACAATTTGCGGGGGCGGTAGGGGGCGTGGCAAAGATTTGAAATAAACTTGATCTGCTCGCGAAGCAGACGGACTTTCATTGCAAATTTGGTGGCTCTAGCTCTTTTAGTTTAGAAGATTCAGGTGTTCATACAGACGGACGGACAGACGGACGGACAGACGGACGGACGGACAGACGGACAGACAGACAGACGGACAGACGGATATCGCTATATCGTCTCGGCTGTTGATTCTGATCAAGAATATATATACTTTATGGGGTCGGCCACGCCTCCTTCTGCCTGTTACGCACATTTCGCTTCAGACAAACTTAATAGACCCCTATACTCTTTTTTAGAGTACGGGGTCTAAAAATATAATCTCGACATATTCGTACCAACCATACTTAATTCACCTCTGAGCATAGACACTTGTAAACAAGAAAGAAAAGTACAGTCGAGCACGCCCGACCGTAGAATACTCTCTGCAATTTATTCCCGATAATTAAACAAAATCGGTATTCGGGTATATCAATTAAAAGTACTTGCAATAAAACACGTCGAAACAAAAACATCTGATTGTATGTATACACACACATACACATTTGACATTATATGTATGCACGCACATATGTATGTGTGTATATGTAATACATACACAATTGGTTGGCACAGCCAGCATTCGCGGGCAGCGCTGCCGCTAGAAAGCAGCGAAAAAGTTCGCTCACATGTTTGTATGTTTCTGTTTCGCTTGCACACATGCAGTGTAATGGCGTTAAATTATAAACTTTGTTACGTGTCTAGCTCTTTTGTTTATTGTCCGATTTAGATGCAACTTTCAGGATAGTTTAATATATTTTGTCCTCAAACGAATGTGAAATAACAATACTGTACGATAAGAACATATGCCTTAAAATCGGCATTGAAGTTTGCAAATTATTTTATTTCTTGTGGGAAAAGGGGGCGTGGCAGTCCAAAATTTTTGATGACAATACAATTATGCCGTCTCTAGGAACCTGCGTACCAAAATGGGTGTTCCTAAGTGCCATAGTTACTGAGATATTCGCCTAAAACATCAATTTTTTACGAGGTGTTTCTAGTTTTTTGCACATTGTGGGCGAACGGGGCGTGGCATCGAAAAAAAAAAAGATTCTTGTATTGACTGACTTAATATCGAGTCGATAGAGACCAAATTCAAACTTGTAGCTCTTACCATCTCTGAAATCTGTTTGTTCATACGGACAGACAGACAGATGGACAGACGGACAGACAGACGGACATGGCTATATCGACTCGGCTTGTGATGCTGATCAAGAATATATATACTTTATGGGGTCGGCCACGCCTCCTTCTGCCTGTTACATACTTATCACAAACACAATATACTCTCTCTTGCAGAGAGTATAAAAATGGTATTCCTAAGTGCCATAGTTACTGAGATATTCGCCCAAAACATCAATTTTTTTCGAGGTGTTTCTAGTTTTTTGCTCATTGTGGGCGAAAGGGGCGTGGCATCAAAAAAAAAACAATTCTTGTATTGACTGACTTAATATCGAGTCGATAGAGACCAAATTCAAACTTGTAGCTCTTACCATCTCTGAAATCTGTTTGTTCATACGGACAGACAGACAGACGGACAGACGGACAGACAGACGGACAGACGGACATGGCTATATCGACTCGGCTTGTGATGCTGATCAAGAATATATATACTTTATGGGGTCTGCCACGCCTCCTTCTGCCTGTTACATACTTTTCTCAAACCCAATATACTCTCTCTTGCAGAGAGTATAACAAGAAAGAAAAGTACAGTCGAGCACGCCCGACCGTAGAATACTCTCTGCAATTTATTCCGATCATTTAATAAAATCGGTATCCAAGTTTATCAATTGATACTTGCAACAAAACACGTTGAAACAAAAACATCTGATTGTACATATACACACACATATACATTTGACATTATATGTATGCACACACATATGTATGTGTGTATATGTAATACATACACAATTGGTTGGCACGGCCAGCATTCGCAGGCAGCGCTGCCACTAGACAAGCAGCGAAAACGTTCGCTCACATGTTTGTATGTTTCTATCTCGCTCGCACACATGCATTGGCATTGCGTTCAATTATCAACTTTCTTGCGTGTCTAGCTCTTTTGTTTATTGTCCGATTTAGATGCAACTTTCAGGATAGTTTGATATATTTTGTCTTCAAATGAATGTGAAATAACAATACTGTACGATAAGAACATATGCCTTAAAATCGGCATTGAAGTTTGCAAATTATTTTATTTCTTGTGGGAAAGGGGGGCGTGGCAGTCTAAAATTTTTGATGACAATGCATTTATGCCGTCTCTAGGAACCTACATACCAAAATTGGTGTTCCTAAGTGCCATAGTTACTGAGATATTCGCCCAAAACATCAATTTTTTTCGAGGTGTTTCTAGTTTTTTGCTCATTGTGGGCGAAAGGGGCGTGGCATCAAAAAAAAAACAATTCTTGTATTGACTGACTAAATATCGAGTCGATAGAGACCAAATTCAAACTTGTAGCTCTTACCATCTCCGAAATCTGTTTGTTCATACGGACAGACAGACAGACAGACGGACAGACAGACGGACAGACGGACAGACGGACATGGCTATATCGACTCGGCTTGTAATGCTGATCAAGAATATATATACTTTATGGGGTCTGCCACGCCTCCTTCTGCCTGTTACATACTTTTTTTTTTGCACAAACCCAATATACTCTCTCTTGCAGAGAGTATAAAAATAAACAGAGCAAGAAGGTGAAGAATCTGAAATAAGCGAGGAAGAAATAGAAGATAAGATCTAAACGATCTAACAATTCCTGCGCTATTGACACTACCTGATATGGAAGCATTGTCTGAACAAGACAACGATTCAAATTTAGTATTCAATACAAGTGTCATAAACACAAACGACAAAATGGCAGAATTAAATGCCCGATGGGCATATATGAGGCATACTTCAAACGCCATTCCTTAATTCAATGGACAAAAAATACACCTTCAAAGATTTTTAACAGCCTTAAGATTAGTAAACATGATGAAAGGTGACTTTGAAGATATAGCAGTTGAGGTAATAAAGTCAAAAATTATTGGCCCAACATTATATAAAGTCCAACAGGAAACTTCAATCGAAGCAATAATACAAAAATTTTAAGGCATTATAGTTGGTGAAACATCCAAAGTCATAAAAGCCAGATTGAAGAATACAACGCAGAAAGGTAAAACCGCTGACAAATTCACAACGGAGATTGATAACTTACGCAAACTCCTTGAAGCGGCATATATCGATGAAGGTACGCCAGCGGAACTTGCTCATAAGAATAGCACTGACGATGCTATAGAAGCAATGATTGAAAATTGTGAGCAAAGTAGGCTTAAAATAATCATTGACTATGGCAACTTTTGAACCATGGATGAAGCCATAGCAAAGTACTTACAAAAGAGTACTGAGATAACTGGAAATCCAAATACGGTTCTGTTTGCCCAAAGAAACCGTGGTAATTATTATAACAAATATAATTATCGTGGTAGAGGCAATGGTCGTGGTTATTACAATAATTATAATAATCACAATAACGGCCAAAATTCCCAACAAAATAGAAACAATAACTACAGAGGAAATAACAGAGGTTACAACAGGAACAATAGAGGTAACCGAGGAAATAATCGACAAAACGGTTATAATGACAATAACGTTCAAGTAGCACAGAATGCTTCGGGAAACTCCCAAGCACCTTTAGATACCCAGCAGTAAAGAACAAAAAAATTCACGCCATCAGTTTTAGTCAAAATACGTTTGATACATTCACGAATGTGGCAACAGGAAAAAAGTTACTATTCTTTATAGATACAGGTGCGGAAATATCTATCGTAAAAGATAATTCCGACACTTTTCAAAACATCCAAACAAATCAAATCATAAATATACAAGGAATTATTCAAGAAGTAACTAAATCCATAGGGTTTACTTCTGTTGAAATACAATCTTCAAAATATATAATCCCACACGACTTTCACATTGTGAATTCCCAATTCACTATTCCACGTGATGGAATACTAGGAATCGATTTCATCAGAAAATACAACTGTCAATTAGATTTCAATCCGTCCGAAGACTGGTTAATAATTAGACCAAACAATCTAAAATATCCGATATATATACCAATATCGTACAGTTCTGGTAACAATTCAATAGTTTTGCCAGCAAGATCCGAAGTTGTCCGAAAAATTGGGATAAGCTCACAAGAAGACAGTGTATTGATTCCAAATCAAGAAATTCAACATGGTATATATTTAGCAAATACCATAACCAACTCCCAAAACGCAGTCATAAGATTTGTAGATACAACAAATACAAGGCAAATAGTAGACATAAGCAATTTAAAGTATGAACCGGTTTCCCGCTGCGATATAATCGAACCCAATAAAGAACAGCGTGAAAACACAGTACTAACTACACAATCAAAACATTTTCCGCCACAATTTCACGGCCAACTTACGAAGTTGTGCAAGAAATATAGTGATGTATTCGGACTAGAAGCCGAATCAATAACGACAAATAATTTTTATAAACAACAACTAAGAAAGGCTACAGTCGAGCGAGCCGACTGTTAAAAAACCCCGTACTCCTTCTAGTGCGCGTTTTCCCATACAAATCAACAATCTTCGACCGATTAGTCCTATGCTAGTTATAGACTATAGTTGTCCGATCCGGACCAAACTTGGTGAGGATAGTTATAATGGTACCATATACATAATGTGTTAGTTTGGTTGCAATCGCTCAACTAAAACTTCATGTCTCCATACAAATCACCAATTTTCGACCGATTTGTCCTATGGGAGCTATAGGCTATAGTTGTCCGATCAGGATCAAACTTGGTGAGGATAGTTATAATGGCACCATACACACAATGTGTTAGTTTGGTTGCAATCGCTCAACTAAAACTTCATGTCTCCATACAAATCACCAATTTTCGACCGATTTATCCTATGGGAGCTATAGGCTATAGTTGCCCGATCCGGACCAAAATTGGTGAGGATAGTTATAATGGTACCATATATATAATGTGTTAGTTTGGCTACAATCGCTCAACTAAAACTTCATGTCTCAATACAAATCACCAATTTTCGACCGATTTGTCCAATGGGAGCTATAGGCTATAGTTGTCCCATCCGGACCAAACTTGGTGAGGATAGTTATAATGGTACCATATACATAATGTGTTAGTTTGGTTGCAATCGCTCAACTAAAACTTCATGTCTCCATACAAATCACCAATTTTCGTGGCTCTAGCTCTTGTAGTGTAAGAGATCCTGGTGATCATACGGACGGACGGACAGACGGACATTGTAATTTCGTCTCGGCTGTTGATACTGAATATATAATATATATAGTGACATATTCACACTGATTATGTCTACAAAAATATTTAATAAAACTACATAAGAGTCTAGCCGCTGAATTGCATATAAGCAGCTATCCGCTAATTTAAACAATCCCAAGCTGCACTTGTAAACAAGTTCGGCAACTATAAACAAAGAATAGCCAAACTGGCGCGATCCCCGAGATAACGCGCGGTCAGCATAAATCTCTTTCCCACAAATTCCATTCCCACTAAAAATTGTAAACATTTAAACCTTCAAATAGTTTTCGTTATTAACAAATAAGGAATCATCTGTTAGTCTTAAGCTGTTCGTTAATAAAGGAAGTTGTCGTGAATTAAATCGTTCTGACTCCGTCTTTTAATCTGAGCGTTGCCGTTAGCAAATATCTAATTGGCGCAGTCGGTAGGATAACAATAAATTGTGGATCCTGATGCAAAACTAAGTTATTAATTCTTGTGTCCCGTTTACTGTTATCCGCTAAACAACCAACGTTAAGGCAACCCAAGCGACGGTCAATATCGCGTCAAGTTTTTAAAAGAAAACCTCGACAGTGACGTGTAAACCAAAAATCGCATATTGTCATAGCCACGGAGTGCTATCTGTGCAAACCAAACAAATTTAACTCTAAGTTTACAAATTAAGTGAATAAAATAAATAATATAACCAACAACAAAAACTGAGAAGTTAGAAAACTTAAAAACAAACACAATAATATTGGAAGGAAACGCAATAACACCTCTGACCGATGCCAACATGGCACAAGTGATCAACTAAAACAAAAATGTTAAGAAGTTCACTGGAGACAAGAACGCTTTATACACGTTCATGAACCGGATCGACTATATTTTGGCACTCTATATCACCAACGACGCAAGGCAGAGGTCAATTATATTTGGACTTGTCGAACGCTGTATCAGCAGTGAAGTGATGTTATCCCTTGGCGTAAACAACCTGATGACTTGAACGGACCTTCGAAAGCAACTAATACTGAACTACAAGACGCAAACTAAGAATCACATCTTACTGGAGGAATTCAGGAGCACCCCATTTAAAGGCAACGTGCGAGCATTTCCAGACAGACATTAATGAGTAAGCTAGAACTAGAAAATAACACTGACGAGAAAACATTGTATGCGCGACTAATTAAAACTAGTATTGATGACCTTATTCAAAAATTACCAACAAACATTTGCATTCGAATTATAAATTGCGAAATTCCCGATTTAAGATCCATAATTAATATTCTGCAAGAAAAAAATCTTTATAACGAGCCCTGTCCTAATCTAACACAAAATAAAGTAAAACAAGAAAAATATTTGATGCCAGTCGATCAATCAAACCCAAATATTCAAAGATTCCCCGCTAGTCTTCAACCAAATCAACCCTATGTCCCATATCGACCCCATCAACCTTATTATCAACCATATTATCAACCATCACCCATCCACACTAACAACAACATTTCTAATCCTAATAATTATTAACCTCGACCAATGCAACAAATACCTAGCCCAATTAGACCAACATATTTTATTTTTGACCGAACCTAAGACAGAACCAATTTGACAACAATCGTTTCGGACAAGTAATTCCAAAAGAAAACGCTTCTAATAGCTCCGGCTTAGCTAACCAACCGACTAAACGTGCTAGACCTGCAGAAAGTGGACAGAGTAACATGAGCATTGACCAAGACGCTAGAAATCAGGAAGAATTAAATTATCATGCTTACATTCAACAAGAATATTATAATCAATGCGCTGCTTATCCAGAATATTATCCACAATATTATCAAGCAGAAAGTTATCCACAAAACCCAGAGTATACATACACACAGTCAGCCGAACAGGAGACAGAACAGTCAAGTGAAATAAAAATCAAGCAAGCCGAAAATTTTCAGCCTCCAGCCTCGGAAACCAGCAATACATAATAATCACTTATAAAGGCAAAAATCTGAAATGTTTAATAGATACGGGATCTACTGTAAATATGATGACATCAAATGTTTTCAATTTACAAGTTCATGACACCGACTGTTTCATTCAAACCAGCAATGGACCTTTAACAATCACAAAGAAAGTTAACGTCCTTTCCAATAACCTGTTCAAGGGCAATAATGAATTTCTTCTACATCAATTCTCCTCAGACTATGATTTATTAATTGGTAGAAATATGCTTTCAGAAGCACAAGCCGTTGTAGATTATAAAACTCAAACTGTTATTTTATACAAAAGATAGTATAAATAACCCAACGACATTCCAATCACAAATCAGAACCATTTCTTAGCCCAACCAAATCCTGAAACTAATCAACATCCAATTAGAAAAATTTCCGAAGACCAAGAATCCGTAGGCCCTTACCGGTTAGAACATTTAAATGAAGAAGAAAAAATCAATCTAATTGGGTTGTCGAAACAATATCAACACATACAATTTAAAGAAGGCGACCAACTTAGTTTCAGTAATCAAGAAAAACACATTATAAATACTACCCACAAATTCAAGACATGCTTAATCAAGGTATCATACGTCCTAGCAATTCCCCTTATTGTAGTCCTATATGGATCGTAACAAAAAAGCCAGATGCTTCAGATAAACAAAAATTCAGAATCTTAATCGACTACAGGAAATTAAATGAAGTTGCTATAAGCGACAGACACCCAATACCAAATATGGACGAGATATTAGGAAAACTAGGCATATGCAATTATTTCAATAAAATTGATCTTGCAAAATGATTCCACCAACTTGAAATGCATCCAGATTCCATTCAAAAAACAGCTTTCTCTACTAAACACGGCCATTATGAATATCTTCGTATGCCATTTGGATTGAAAAATGCACCCGCAACCTTTCAACGTTGCATGAATAATGTTTTAAGACCGTTACTAAATAAACATTGTCTAGTATATCTTGATGATATAATTATATTCTCAACATCTTTAGAAGAACATTTGCAATCACTCAAATTAGTTTTCGAAAAGCTTTCTGAAGCAAATCTCAAACTACAACTTGACAAATGCGAATTCCTAAAACAAGAAACTACATTTCTAGGACATGTCATAACTAAGAATGGAATAAAACCCAATCCCGATAAAATCAAAGCAATTCAGAAATATCCAATCCCTACAAAACCCAAAGATATAAAAGGTTTTCTTGGATTAACAGGTTACTACAAAAGTTCATTCCAAATTTTGCAGACATAGCCAAACCAATGACAGCAGTACTTAGAAAGACTCAAAAATCGACATTAAAAATCCAGATTACATTAGAGCTTTTGAAAAATTAAAACAACTAATTTCTAATGACCCCATTTTAACAATTCCAGACTTCAAAAGTAAATTCATTTTAACCACTGACGCAAGTAACGTACCTCTTGGAGCTGTACTCTCTCAAGACGGACATCCCATTAGTTTTATTAGCAGAACCCTCAATGACCACGAAACTAACTACAGTGCCATAGAAAAAGAGCTTTTAGCCATTGTATGGGCAACAAAAACCTTTAGACACTATTTACTAGGACGACATTTCGAAATCAATAGTGACCATCAACCACTATGTTGGTTGTTCAAAATGAAAGAACCAAATTCAAAATTAACCCGATGGAGAGAGCTGACGGAATATGACTTTGACATAAAATATATAAAAGGAAAAGAAAACCACATAGCGGACGCTCTATCACGAGTAAAAATAGAACAGACTTATTTCGGAGAAGAAACACAACATAGCGCTAACGAAGTGTAATGGTCAGCAGCTACACAGAATAACATTTTTGTTACAGCGCAAATCTGTCTTGACAAATTTGTCGCCTGCGCTGTAACGCGTGTAACGCAAGCTATGACAAACGAAAAAGAGGGGAAAATAAGATCATGAAAAGAAATATACAAAAGAAAAAGAGGGGAAATTAAGTGCAAGAGCGCATGAGAGTAGTAATAAGAGTAGATAAGAATTAACAGCGAGCTTTCGCATGCAGTGTGCAAGTACACGAAGAGAAGGGGAAGAGATAAAGCAGAGAGCGGTGTTATCCGAAATGCGGATAATGCGGATAGGCAAGAGCACCGTGGGTCCATATCGGTAAAATTCCAATCTGAGAGTGGTGAGCATGGAATATGGGCCTTTAAAAGGAGACATCTTGCCAAAAATCGTTCTTTTTATTTGGACGATTACCTTGGTGTCAGAAGGCCGGAATCACGTTTTAAGTAACCAGGTACAGTTGCAACAAAAAAATAAAAAAATTTTTGTGAAACAAAAATTTAAATTTTTTGTAATTAGCAACCACGGTGCAGCCGCTTTGGATTTGTGTTTTCTTTTACTCCCGCTGTTTAATTGCTAATCTGCGCAGCAGCTATTGCTGCTTACCAAAAGAAAGGGTATGTGCCATAATTAAACTTAGTTCTTTTTAGAGAAACTAAGTTTTAATTATTATTTTTTTGTTATTTGCATATAGATTCAGAAAAATTTCCACCCTAACCACGCCAGTAGATCACCTGGATCTTCTAATTCGAGGTTAGGGTGTCCAAAGTTCGGATAGCCGCCAATATAAGAGAGGATAGAGGGGGAGACATAATCTGCATTTCATTTCGTCTCCACAGTCAGCAGCAGCGTGCAGTGAAAAATAAGTGCCATAAATCCCATAAAAACAACCCCAATAATGAAAAAAAATATAAATAATATATTTATATTAAAAATAAGCAAGTCAGTGCCTTAAAAATCCCACTGTAAAAGACCCGTACTCATTCTAGTGCGCGTTTTGACATACAAATAGAAGCGAACGATTTGTCCTATAGGAGCTATAGGCTATAGTTGCCCGATCCGGACCAAATTTGGTGAGGATAGTTATAATAGTACCCTACACATAATGTGTTAGTTTGGTTGCAACCGCTCTACTAAAACTTCATGTCTCCATACAAATCACCCATTTTCGACCGATTCGTCCTATGGGAGCTATAGGCTATAGTTGTCCGATCCAGACCAAACTTGGTGAGGATAGTTATAATGGTACCATACACATAATGTGCTAGTTTGGTTACAGTCGCTCTACTAAAACTTCATGCCTCCATACAAATCACCTTTTCGGCCGATTTGTCCTATGGGAGCTATAGGCTATAGTTGTCGATCCGGACCAAACTTGGTGAGGATAGTTATAATGGTACCCTACACATAATGTGTTAGTTTGGTTGCAATCGCTTTACTAAACTTCATGTCTCCATACAAATCACCCATTTTCGACCCGATTTGTCCTATGGGAGCTATAGGCTATAGTTGTCCGATCCAGACCAAACTTGGTGAGGATAGTTATAATGGTACCATACACATAATGTGCTAGTTTGGTTACAGTCGCTCTACTAAAACTTACATGCCTCCATACAAATCACGAATTTTCGGCCGATTTGTCCTATGGGGCTATTAGGCTATAGTTGTTCGATCCGGACCAAATTTAGTGAGGATAGTAAGATAGGTACCATACACATAATGTGTGAATTTGGTCTCCTAGACTCTAGTCGTTTCAAGTTATGGTGATGTGAAAATAGTTTTTTACAATTTGCGGGGGCGGTAGGGGCGTGGCAAGATTTGAAATAAACTTGATCTGCTCGCGAAGCAGGCGGGACTTTCATTCCAAATTTGGTGGCTCTAGCTCTTGTAGTTTAAAGATCTAGGTGATCATACAGACGGACGGACAGACGGACAGACAGACAGACGGACAGACGGACATCACTATATCGTCTCGGCTGTTGATGCTGATCAAGAATATATATACTTTATGGGGTCGGAAAAGCCTCCTTCTGCCTGTTACGCACATTTCGCTTCAGACAAACTTAATAGACCCCTATACTCTTCTTTAGAGTACGGGGTCTAATAATGCAAGTTAGTGCCTTAAAAATCCCTGTAAATAATTAGATATATATATATACATATATCTTTGTTTCATTTTTTGATCTGGTGCGTGCAAAAAGAAGAAAAAAAACAGTGCCTACATACATATATATGTACATGCGTGGG
>JAEIGM010000138.1:0-87766 GCA_018903735.1 Drosophila cardini | reverse complement strand
TATATGCATTTAGTACCAAATCCCATGTGCAAACCAAATTTCATCCGAATCCGGACCATAGCTGCAGTGGGGAACAATCGGTTGAAAATGATAAAAAATGCCTAGTGTGAAAATTTTCAGTGTCAATTGAGCGATTTCAACCAAACTCACGCCAGAAACATTTGCCATCATTCCCCAGCTGTTGACCAAATTTCATTCGGATCGAACCACTATATCATATAGCTGCCATAGGAACAATCGGTTCAATTTCGATCGATTCAACCAAATTCACGCAGTACACATAAGCTATCATTCCCTATATGCTGACCAAATTTCATCCGAATCGGACTTGTATATCATATAGCTTCCATAGGAATAATCGGTTGATAATGATGAAAATGCTTAGTATGAAAATTTTCAGTGTCGATTGAGCGATTTCAACCAAACTCACGCCATAAGCATTTGCTATCATTGACCAAATTTCATTTGGATCGAACCACTGTATCATATAGGAACAATCGGCTCAAAGGCTTAGTATGAAAATTTGTAAAGTCTATTAAGCGATTTCAGCTAAATTCACGCACTACTCCTTTGCTATTATTCCCTATATACTGACCAAATCTCATCTAAATCAGACATTTATATCATACAGCATCCATAGGAACCACTGGTAACTGAATCCAATGAACGCAACATGCATGACTGCAAGGGTATTTAATCTTCGGCGACCTTTCTTTCTTGTTAATTATGTCTTTAATGTTCTCGTTGTTACAATTGTTAGTGATTTCTAATAACGTTCTAGTCGCTAAATATGGAGCTGATGCCGTTCCGTATGTTATAGTCGTAAGTTTGTATGTTGTAAGTTTATCAGATGGAGAGTCTCTCAATACTACGTTCAAATATTTCTGATCATCTTCATCAATGTTTATTTTTCGGTACATTTTTTCTATATCTGAGGAGACTACAACTTGCCATTTACGCCACTTTAATAAAATATCAAAAATATCATTTTGGACTCTTGGTCCAGTCCACATGATGTCATTAAGGCTTTTATTATTTGTGCTTTTAGCCGAAGCGTCAAACATAACTCATAATTTTGTTGTTAGACTGCTATCCCTTAAAACTGCTTGATGAGGAAGATAATATTTCCCTACTTCATTTGACTCAACCATATGTCCTAACTCCATATATTCTTTCATAAACTGAATGTTATTAGACCCCGTACTCTAAAAAAGAGTACAGGGGTCTATTAAGTTTGTCTGAAGTGAAATGTGCGTAACAGGCAGAAGGAAGCTTTTCCGACCCCATAAATCATATATATTCTTGATCAGCATCAACAGCCGAGACCATATAGCGATGTCCGTCTGTGTGTCTGTCCTTCTGTCCGTCCGTCTGTATGATCCCCTGGATCTTTTAAACTACAAGAGCTAGAGCCACCAAATTTGGAATGAAAGTCCGTCTGCTTCGCGAGCAGACCAAGTTTATTTCAAATTTTTGCCACGCCCCCTACCGCACCCGCAAATTGTAAAAAACTATTTTCGCATCACCATAACTTGAAAACGACTAGAGCTAGGGAGACCAAATTCACACGTTATGTGTATGGTACCTATCTAAATCCTCATTAAATTTAGTCCGGACCGGACAACTATAGCCTATAGCTCCCATAGGACAAATCGGCCGAAAATTCGTGATTTGTATGGATACATGAAGTTTTAGTTGAGCGATTGCAACCAAACTAACACATTATGTGTATGGTACAATTATAACTATCCTCACCAAGTTTGGTATCGATCGGGCAACTATAGCCTATAGCTCCCATAGGACAAATCGTATGAAAACTACTTATTTGTATGGTAAAACGCGCAATAGAATGAGTACGGGGTCTTTTACACTCGGCTCGCGCGACTGTAGCCTTTCTTACTTGTTTTCTTTAAGTTTATGATATTTATACCCGTTACTCGTAGAGTAAAAGGGTATATTGTATTCGTTGCAATGTATGTAACAGGGAGAAGCAGACATGGCAGACCCCATAAAGTATATATATTCTTGATCAGCATGAGTAGCCGAGTCGATATAGCCACGTCCGTCTGTGTGAACAAAAGGATCTCAGAGACTATAAGAGCTAGAAAGGCCCGAGTGGTCGCAAACGAAAGATAAAATGCCCAAGCAGTACAAGTTTGCTTTTGTTTTTTGACACGCCCACTTTAGGGCGTTCTATGTGCAAACAAAGGTAAAAACAGGTAAAAATAGCATGTTTTAGTATAGAAAACTTTTTTGTTAGCAATGCTATATCGACCAAATTGACACATAAAGTACACGTCTAGGGAGAACATATACTGACCGAGTTTGATCCAAATCGGACAACTATATCGTATAGCTCCCATAGGGACAATCGGTAAAAAATACGCTCCAAATATGAATTTATATGAATAACTTTTGCGTTGGCCAATCAATCGAAGTGAAACTTACACAGAATATATCTTTCAATAATATAAACATATTGACTAAGTTTCACCCAAATCGGACGACTATATCGTATAGCTCCCATAGGGACAATCGGTCAAAAATACGCTCTAAATATGAATTTATGTGAATTACTTTTGCATTGGCCAAGCAATCGAAGGGAAACTTACACAGATTATATCTGTCATTAATATAAATATGTTGACCAAGTTTCATTCAAATCGGACAACTATATCGTATAGCTCCCATAGGGACAATCGGTAAAAAATACGCTCCAAATATGAATTTATATGAATAACTTTTGCGTTGGCCAATCAATCGAAGTGAAACTTACACAGAATATATCTGTCAATAATATAAATATGTTGACCAAGTTTCATTCAAATCGGACGACTATATCGTATAGCTCCCATAGGGACGATCGGTCAAAAATACGCTCTAAATATGAATTTATGTGAATTACTTTTGCATTGGCCAAGCAATCGAAGGGAAACTTACACAGATTATATCCGTCAATAATATAAATATGTTGACCAAGTTTCATTTAAATCGGACGACTATATCGTATATCTCCCATAGGGACGATCGGTCAAAAATACACTGTAAATATGAATTTCTATGAATAACTTTTGCATTGGCCAAGCAATCGAAGGGAAACTTACACAGAATATATCTGTCAATAATATAAATATGTTGACCAAGTTTCATTCAAATCGGACGACTATATCGTATAGCTCCCATAGGGACGATCGGTCAAAAATACGCTGTAAATATGATTTTGTATGAAAATTTTCTGCGTTTCTCAAGTCATCTAAATTAAAATCAATAGGGTCGATTACCTAAACGATTGTACTATTATTAATATTATTAATAATATATTATATTGTTAATAATATAATTAAACTGAGTAACGGGTATCCTAAAGTCGCGAGGCGACTATAGCATTCTTTCTTGTTTTGATCTGGTTGGGTTTTTCTGGGTTTGTCCCAGCCCTTGCAACAAATGTTGGATCAATTTGTTTGTTTGTTTTCCCAGATTAATGGTCTAATTATTATCTTTTTAATTTCAGTTTAAGTTAAATTTAAATTTTTTAATTATTACTTTTAATACTATGTAAATTTAAATTATATATCTATACACAACGTAATCATATAATTAAATTAAATACTCGCGACTGTTTTTAGTCTGCGTTAATTAATAAATAAATTAATAAAGTTAATAATATAATTAAACTGAGTAACGGGTATCCTAAAGTCGTGAGGCGACTATAGCATTCTTTCTTGTTTTAACTTCTAGACTTTATAGTGTTTAATGTTTTATCATTATTATACTCTCTGCACGAGAGAGTATATTGGGTTTGTGCAAAAAAAAAAGTATGTAACAGGCAGAAGGAGGCGTGGCCGACCCCATAAAGTATATATATTCTTGATCAGCATCAACAGCCGAGACGATATAGCAATGTCCGTCTGTCCGTCCGTCTGTATGATCACCTGGATCTTTTAAACTACAAGAGCTAGAGCCACCAAATTTGGAATGAAAGTCCGTCTGCTTCGCGAGCAGATCAAGTTTATTTCAAATCTTTGCCACGCCCCTTACCGCCCCCGCAAATTGCAAAAAACAGTTTTCACATCACCTTGAAAACTACTAGAGCTAGAGAGACCAAATTCACACATTGGGTGTATGGTACCAATATAACTATCCTCACCAAGTTTGATCCGGATCGGACAACTATAGCCTATAGCTCCCATAGAACAAATCGGTCATAAATAAAAAATTTGAATGAAGACATGTAATGTTAGTTCGGCGATTGCGACCAAACTCACACGGGATGTGGGTATAATTATTAAAAGTACCCTCACCAAATTTGGTCCAAATCGGACAACCACACAACATATAAAATAAATGAATGAAAAATGCTGATTTTTTTGAATAAATTGTTTGTTTACACTTGCTTCCAATAAAAGATTTAACTCTACGTTTAGCTACTGAATCTTCAATAAGGAGCGTGGTTTAGGTAGTAGAGATGGGCTTATTTTTTAAAAGGCTTTTTATTTAAGCGAAATACATCTGAGTGATTTGAGTGTAAAAATACAACTGATTTCTTATACAACTATTGGTGCCGATTCAATCTCGGTTGTCGTCTTATTTAATTATAGGTGTTTACATTATGCAGCGAGAGCTGCGCCAAAGTGTTTATGTTTACATTTTGTGGTGTGGGCTATGCTGGGCTATGGTACATTCTGTTTACATTTATGTTCAATAGAGTTAAGGGCTGTCAACTATTCTTTTTACGCCTTTGGCTAATGGAATGCATAATTGTCAAATATTCTTATGACACTTTTGATGTCTGTTATTTTTCCATTAAAGTGGACTGTAAACCTTTTAATTCAGCTGAAAGTCTGGGATGGGATGCTAAAGGCATAACTCCTCCCCCCTTAAAGTATGAATTCTCCTGAATTCTTTTTACTTTAATGTTAATATTTTGCTTTTTGCAGCGTAAGTATATATATATGATAAAACATAATACAAATATAAATATTAGTATAATGCCATTTGTTACTTTTTTTCTGATATTTTAGTTCTGTTATTTCTTTTAGGTTTTCAAAATTTTTTATAGTTAAATGATCAAAATTTATAGTGTTTTTGTAAGTTTGGTTTAAAATTTCTGTAGGGTAATAAAATTTTTCATAAAATTCTATTTTTTTCATTAGAAAATGTTTCTGTTAAAATTTTTATATTGCAATTTCCAAATTGTATTAGATTATTTCCATTTAATATAATATTTCTGTCGTCGCAGTTTTGGTATAATTTTTCTTCTCTGGCATTTTTAATTATTAATGTATCGTCATCGATTTCTTCAATACTTGTTATGTTGTTAAATATAATATTGTTTTTAATTTGCAATTGCTTCTTAATAGTACATTTACTTTGTATTCAATGTTCTTTCAAATTTTTGCATTTGGTCTGTATGTATAAGTGTCATTATTAAATTTAGTTAGAAAACAATTTCGACATGTATTATATTAAGTATTTTCCTTTATCTTTATTTGAATATATTTTTTTGTTAGGCTTTGGGTTCATTTATTGTAAATTGTAATTTTCCTGATTTAACGGTCTTTTGATATTGCATGGATAATGTTTTTGTAGCTCTGCAAGTCTGAAGTAAGGTTCTAATCCTTAAGTCTTACTCTTATATAATTCTTGATTAGGCCTCTTTGCCTTACTTCAGTGTACTCTTCTCTTGTAAAAATTCAATTGTCAAAATCTTTTTTTTTTGTTCTTCAATGGTAATTTTAAGTTTTCTTTCGTCTTCAATGTTTTTAGCATAATCTGGTGTGCACTTTATTGTGGAATGATGACGTTTATTGTAAGCTGCAATTGCTATCTGAATTTTGGATTCTATTGATATTTCGTTAGTATCTATTCCAGCTATTATTTCAATTAATGTGGAATGTAATCTTTCTATGTCTGCATTTCCTGTATGTGAATTTGGCTTTGTATGATGTACCTCGATTTCTTCTTTGTCTAAAAATTGAATTATTTGTTCGTGCTTTGAATTCATTATCCATGATAATTTTCTGTGGCTTATTGAATTTTGCAAAATGGATTCAATCATAATTTGCATCTTGGTTCTCCAGTTTCTATCTATTATGATTGTAAGCTACGATGAATTTTGTAAGTTTGTCTATGATGTGTGACAAACGATTTGTGTTTTATATGGAAAATATCTAAGTGTATAATTTGATTTTTATATGTGGAGTTCCTGTGAATTGAAATTTAGGTTTAATTGGATTCCTATCATATTTTATTTCTATTACATTTTTTGCAATTGGATATTATTAGATGAATATGCTCTCATTAATTTTGGGTAGTATATTTTAACAACTTTAGTGAATGGAATGTTTCATTTATACCACTGTGTAATGAATCTTTAGTGTGGTATAAGGAAATTTGCTTATGCAATTCTTCCTCAGTTGATATTTCCTGTGCTCTTTTTGTGCATTTTAAAAATTTTATGTTCTTGCAATGTGAGAAAATGTTTATTAATATGCATTGAATTTTGTGATATACATTCAATTCTGAATCTGGTACTTCTGAAAAAATTCCTACTGTTCCTTTTTCTATATTATTTTGTAATTTAATTTCAATTTCAGATTCTGAATCTGCTGGATTAATTTCAATTATTTTTCTTCCGTGTTTTACAATAATGTTATCTGTTGCTGTATATGTAATAATAATCTGAGTTTTGTATTTATTGACAATGTCTTCTTTTATCCAAAAATGAGTTAATTCTTCTTCATCTGCAGAGTGCTGTGTGTTTGTGAGTTCAAAGTTAGATTCATCTTTATTTTCATTATTTATTAGCTGAGCTGTTTGCTGCCTACTTAAAAAGTCTGCTACTTTGTTATCTTTTCCTTTTAAGTATGTTATATCATAGTCAAATTCTTGCAATTTTAAAATCCATCTCTGGTGTCTAGTGGTCATTTCTTTTCCCTTAAACTTTGAATTTAGGTATTTAATAGGGGCATGATCTGTTATGATGTGGAATTTGTTTCCTACCAAATAATGTTTAAAATAATTTACGGCATGTACTATGGATAAAAATTCTTTGTCAATTGTACTATAGTTTTTTTCGTGTTTGTTGAGTGTTCGTGACAGAAATGCTATTGGTTGTCCTTGTTGGGACAACACTGCACCTATAGCGTAATCACTAGCATCTGTAGTGATTGTAAATGGTTTGTCAAATTCTGGATATTTCAAAATTGGGTGTGAGCTTATAAGAGCTTTGAGATTCTCAAATGCATCAATATACTGCGGGTCATTTGTGTTTATCGTCATTCCTTTTTGTAAATATCTTATCATTGGATAAGCTATTTTGGAATAGTCTTTAATAAATTTCCTGTAAAATCCGGTCGTGCCAAGAAACCCTTTTAATTGTTTTTCGGTTTTTGGTAACTGGATTTCCTGTATAGCTTCTATTTTCTTTGGGTTTGGTTTCAAACCCTCTTTAGAAAGAATGTGTCCTAAATATTCTGTGTGTTTTTTCATATACGAGCATTTGTTTGGCTGAACTTTCAAATTATGTTTTCGTAGTACTTTTAAAATTTTTTCAATAGCGATCTTGTGTTCTTCAAGTGTTGTTGAGAATATTAATATATCATCAAGATACACTACACAAATTTTGTTTATGTAGTCTCTTAAAATCTCATTCATCAATCTCTGGAATGTGGCTGGGGCATTTTTCAGCCCGAATGGCATTCGTACATATTCATAAAGACCCATTGGTGTTATGAAAGCTGTTTTTTCTATGTCTTCTTCTGCCATTAAAATTTGATGATATCCCTTAGCTAAGTCTAGGGTGGTAAAGTATTGGGCTTTACCAAGTTTGTCCAATACAGCGTCCATGATAGGTATAGGATACTTATCTGGAACGGTTACTTGGTTTAGTCTCCTATAGTCTACGCAAATGCGGTATTTTTGAATACCTGACTTGTCAATTTTTTTCGGAATCACACATATAGGTGAACTGTATTTACTTCTGCTTTTCCTTATAATTCCACTTTTTTCCATTTCTATAATTTGATTTCTTACTTCCTCCTCATATTTTGGGGAAACCCTATAGAGTTTTGAGTTAATGTGATGGTCTGTGGTTGTTCTGATTTTATGAACTATTGTATTGGTGTTGGTTAACTGATCTCCTTCTTTGAAGTATAGTTTTTCATATTTTTTCGTTAAATTTTGTATTATTTGAGCCTCCTCAACATTTAATTCATCAAGCCTAAGATCATCAATTTCACTTACTTCCATAACGCAAATGTCTTCTGACAGTTTGGATAGGAACGGAATTTCGACCCCATTGTTAAGCTTTATTCTTTTGTTTTTAAAATCAATATTTTCCACATTTCCTTGGATAAAATCCATGCCCAATAGAAAATCATAAGGTTTTTCTAGGGACATAGCTACCCATCGTGTTCGTGCAACATCTGAATATTTGAACTCACTTGGTACTTTTGTTTTGACCAAATAATTGTTATTTTTTATTTCTCCATTAATAGTATAAATAGTTTTTGAAAATTTTTCAATTATTGTATATTTTGTTGTGTGTACATTTGTAGTGTTTAATATGCTTATGGTAGATCCTGTGTCTACTAGGATTAGAAATGTGTCTCCCTCAATTGTTCCCTTGATATAAATCTTTCTATGGTCCGAGGCTAATTTGTAAAAAACTCATCTTGCTTGTTTTCAATGTTTGTATTGTTATTTGCTTCTTCATCATTTAGATTGTCTACACTCATTGCTTCTGGTGGTGGTTGTTGATTATTTTGCTGTTGATTAGCATTATAATTTTGTCTTGCTGTCTGATTTTGTTGCTGTCTGTTATAGTTTTGGTTCTGCCTTACGTTCTGTGTTTGCTGCCTGTTAACATTTTGGTTTTGTCTAGTGTTTTGGCTTTGCTGTTGCCTATTCTGATACTGGTCGTTTCTAACCATTTGGCTATTCTGTTGTCTATTTGGGTTTTGGTCGTTGTTATTTTGTTGGTGTTGTTCATTATAACGATTGTTGTTAGTGTTGCGGTAGTGAGAATTTCTGTTATCGGTGTGTTGTCTTAAATTCTGATTATATTGATCGGTGTTCTGTCTGTTATTATCATAAGAAGAATAATCATTATCTTTGTTGATTAATAATTTTTTATTCAGGTTTCCGAAATTAAGTCCAATAAATTTGGCTATTTCATTTCTAACTTCTGATAGGGTAGTTTTATTCATTATGGCTATTGCCATTGGTCCACATGCCAATTCTTTTACTCTTTGTATTAATAATCCACTGAGGATATCAACTAGTCTACTATTATTTTCAAAAACAGAAAAATCGGTTATTTCTTCCACAATTGTTCTTATTTTATAATCTAAATCTTTAACACTAGTTACCCTTAGATTATTTATTTTTCTGGTCAGACCCATCTGGTCGGTCCTCGGTCTATAATGGTGTCTTAAGCGGATCTTGCAATCTTCCCAGTTAGCTGGTGGGTTAATGTTTAACATAGTTCTAGCCTGACCTTGAATCTTTGTGTTGAAGATGACTGTGAAAACCTGTCCATCGTCGTCGTACTCCTCCATGATTTGGTCTACTGCAGAGATGAATCCATGTAAGGTTCCTTCCTGTCCACTAAAAACTGGTAAGTATCTCGTTTCCTTTTCTATGCAATTCCTCTGGGTTGTCACTGGGTTTCTGCTCTCTCCATGCTTGGCGGCAATTACTGCTGTTAGTAATTGGATGCACTGCTGCATTTCGTTAATTTGTTGTTGGTTTGCCATCTTGAGGTTTTGGTTGATTTATATTTTTTTAAATAATTTGTTTTTATTTCACAAATTTTATTTTATTTTATTGTTTCGTTTTCTCGGATGATATCCAGAGTTTCCACAATAATTATTTTTTTTTAAATTTGGTATATTTTGCACAGTTTTTCTATTGTTTCGTTTGCTTAGATTAGATCTAAAGTTTCCACAATAGTTGTTTCTGCACTTTTTTTTTAACACACAATTCTTTTATTGTTTCGTTAACTTTGATGCACTATCAATGTTTCCACAATAATTTTCGAAAAGTTGTTATTTATTTTGAGCACACAATTCTTTTATTGCTTCGTTATCTCGGATAAATCCAAAGTTTCCACAATAATTTTCGATCTGTGGCTACTTGAGTACCGGCTGCGCCAATTATGTATTAAAGCGTTTTTATTTAAGCGAAATACATCTGAGTGATTTGAGTGTAAAAATACAACTGATTTCTTATACAACTATTGGTGCCGATTCAATCTCGGTTGTCGTCTTATTTAATTCTAGGTGTTTACATTATGCAGCGAGAGCTGCGCCAAAGTGTTTATGTTTACATTTTGTGGTGTGGGCTATGCTGGGCTATTGTACATTCTGTTTACATTTATGTTCAATAGAGTTAAGGGCTGTCAACTATTCTTTTTACGCCTTTGGCTAATGGAATGCATAACTGTCAAATATTCTTATGACACTTTTGGTGTCTGTTATTTTTACATTAAAGTGGACTGTAAACCTTTTAATTCAGCTGAAAGTCTGGGATGGGATGCTAAAGGCATACCCCCCCCCCCCTCCCCCCCCTCTTCCCCCTTTCCCCCCTTCCTTACCTAATCTCCCCTAAAAAACCCCTCGGTGGCCCCGTGTTGATTGTGGCCGAAATCCCGTCATCTCAGCGATCTTGCCTCCTTCCATCGTTAATGGAGAACTCTCCGGGATTCCAGGTCCCAGAGTGAGATCCCACCCTGCATTTCCAACTGCTTTTGCCTGAGGGTGTGCCGCAGACCCGGCAGAATTTTTAATCCTCGCATTTTCGGCATTCCAATTTACAAGAAATAATGCCATTCGGAGTTTGCTCCACATCTGGTTGACAACCACTAGTCTGGGTCTTCAACATCTGCAATAACTTCTCCTACTGGGTCCCTTCATAAGGTGCCATTCTTTCGCTTACCTGAAAGGGTTGTTGACTGCCGCTACTTTGGATACCAGAATTGGCCGATTCACATATACATGGATGTGTTCAACCACGCACAACTCCTTCAAACGTTGATCCTTCGCGAACCCCATTCCTGATCCGTAACACGCTCTCGAATTCTGCTGCCATCTTGATGTGTTGTCGGCATTACGTCGGTAATTTTTGCGTTCGAACATACAATCGGTGATTCCGGGGAGGTATTTTCATACACCCATATACGCAACTCCTGCGCTGCAACTAGTCGCGTAGGCTACGGTTTCTTACTTTAAATTAGATTCCAGGGCGTTGTCCTTCAGTCCATTCGTGGAAAATCATGTAGCGGCTTTTCCACAGAACATCTTGCGTTACGGCTCCCGGCATATATGTAAGATCTATCCCACTTGTAATCTGACGATGAATGCTACGGGGTTGAAATTAACCTGTAGCTGGTGCGTTTGTAATTTTTATCTTCTGCCTTTCGTTTCCATGTTCCGCGACCAGCAACTCGACCTGTCATAAGTCGATTCACAGAAGCCTGGCTAAATTGTATTTTCCAGCATCCGCCAGTCGAATAGCCCACACCTGAGCCAGTGGCCACCCGCCTGTATGCGGCGAATTTCTTTCAAAGCAGATCCTCCATGCGGTCCCCGTCCTCCATATCGAATTCCCGGAGCATCGCCATTAATTCCTCTCTGCGCCTGAAAATAAAACCCAGGCCCATCATCATCTTCGTCCCAGAATCTTTTAACTGCCTTATCTCGTTTTCCAACTTGGATATCGTTTCACAAAAGATACGTTACCGGCCCTAACGCTACCACGGTGTATCAGCAACTGTTCGATTCTTGACCTCCTTTATCCTGGTTCCGGCTTATTTCTTCTAAGCTCCTTATTCACCAAGCGCTACACGTTATTATAAGTCCAGTTTTCAGGAGACTCGGGCTAAAGCCCGCAATGTCAGTATAATCCAATGTCATTAAAATTTTGGCTGCCTCCCCCTTCCACAAAGAATGAAATAATTTTCAAACTTGTGGAAGGCATATGCTAATAGATCATACGATAAAATTTCAAATTCATTTGGAGACATAAGTTGGTCACAAACTAACCTGAAAGTCCATACAAATCGGACAAAAACAAAGACTGTGGACTCGTTAACAAAGTTTAAGTTTACCGCAATCGTCAAATGCATATGTGCAGGGCAGATTAGGAATTATAAAAGCTTTTTGGGACGAACGTTTTCGCATCAAATCGTGCTCAAAGACAGCGTCTTTTAAATCAATTATCGAAATGCACGCAACTAAGGTATGCGACTTAAGATAGGCGATTTAGATCGCCATTGAATAGCAATCTTTAATACAGATGGTAATTATTATTGCGGCATCCAGGCAGAATCTGAATTTTCCTGGTTATAATGTCTACTAGCTAACTGGCGATGTACCACGGGGACGCTATAGCTTTTTCGATCACACCCATATTTAATCATGCGATGAGACCTCTTTAAAGAGCCATTTTTCGATATAAAAAAGGAGTAACAAGAAAGAAAAGCTACAGTCGAGCGAGCCCAACCGTAAAATACTCCCTGCAATTTATTCTCGTGCGATCATTTAATAAAATCGGTATCCAGAATACCAATTGATAGTAATTGCAACAAAACACTTTGAACCAAAAACATCTGTTTGCTATAGTATGCACACACAAAAACATTTGACAGTTATAATGGTATGCACGCACATATGTATGTGTGTAGTATGGTAATACAATCGCCCAGTAAAACTTGGTGTGGCCATACAAATCAGCCATTTTAGGCCGCTTTGTCCGGTATCTACGCAAGCTTAGCAAAAACGTTGTCCGCTCAGACAAACTTGGTGAGGATAGTTTAATGGTCTCGCTTGACACACATGCAGTGAAATGGGGTTAGAATCGCTCAACTAAAACTTTGTTACGTGTCCATAGCAAATCTTCTGTTAATAGACCGATTTATCCTATGCAACTTTCAGGCTATAGTTGTCCGATCACCAAACTTGGTGATCATAACGATAATGGTAACATACACAATACTGTACGATAAGAACATATGCCTTAAAAGCGGCATTGAAATTTGAAAGTTATGTTATTTCTTGTGGGAAAAGGGGGCTTGGCAGTTCAAAATTTTTGATGACAATGCATTTATGCCGTCTCAAGGAACATACATACCAAAATTGGTGTTCCTACGTCCCATAGGTACTGAGATATTCGCCCAAAACGTCAATTTTTTACGAGGTATGTTTAGTTTTTTGCTCATTGTGGGCGAATGGGGCGTGGAATCGCAAAAAAAAAAATTCTTGTATTGACTGACTTAATATCGAGTCGATTGTGACTAAATTCAAAAATGTAGCTGTTACCATCTCTTAATCTGTTTGTTCATACGGACAGACGGACAGACAGACAGACAGACAGATAGACAGACAGACAGACAGACAGACAGACAGACGGACAGACGGACATGGCTATATCGACTCGGCCTGTGATGCTGATCAAGAATATATATACTTTATGGGGTCGGCCACGCCTCCTTCTGCCTGTTACATACATTTTATTTTTCACAAACCCAATATACTCTCTCTTGCAGAGAGTATAATAAAACCGTTATTGACTTTGCAACTGCCGTTGTATCAAAGTTTTATTGCAAATGCTCCATGAGACGGGGATATCTCTCTAGACCATCGCTGTTCGGAAGATCGTTCTAATCGAAAAAAATGGTTACCATTAAAACCCAATGGCATTTCAAAAGTCCATCCCACAAATTACGCTTTGTTTAATGGAAGGAAGTATACGAAAGGAATCCTTACTTTGCGAATTGTATGTGATGGGTATATTCAGGCTAGTACCGGCGACATCCTTGTTTTATACCTTTAGCTGTTTGAACAACGCCTTTTGTCTTCTTTAATTCTGCTCGAATGTTCTAAAATCATTCTTTCAGCTAAATTAGATCTGATTACGCTTATGTTGGCTCCGCTATCTACAAGGGTAAAGGGTAAAAAGGATAAAGTTTGAACATACAAGAAGTTGACACATTTGGTGAAGTTATAGGTACGTCTGGTGAAAGAATAGATTTGTCTAAATCCAAGGCTACTTCTGGATATCCCCCTTGAGACGTCGGTGAACATCCTGAACTAAGTTTTCCGATTTTGCTTTTCACTTAGAACAGTTCGGTTTGTAGGTATCTAGCAGCCCACAGCCGTAACAAAATACTCGTCGTGACTTCAGACAATCTTGGTAAGCGTAACCTTAATCGTCACAATTCCAAGATTTAAATTTTCTTCTTTATCTGCAAAGCATAAATATTGTCTTCGTCTTCAGGATCTCGTTCTACAGAATCCTGCCGCTCCGTGACCTGGTGGACGACCTTCGTTATGCTTTTAGGGAACGTCTCACGAAATTTAGTCTGCGCACTACGTAAGAAATCCTCATGTCGATGACATTCCTTTCGCAAAATTGCTAACGTTGGAGTCTCTACATGAAGAAGTTCCAGTTTCAACTCCGATTTTAAATTATGTCTAACCTCTAAGCTAATGTTATCTTCGGACATGGGTTCTCTAAGAGAATCGGCAATTGCAAGCATAGCGTCTAGAAAATCGTCAAAGGATTCTTTATTCCCTTGCTTACGGTGTCTCATTGCCTGATTTATGTCTCGGTCAGTACGTTGATGGTATCGCTCACGCAACTTTTTGCATAATTCATCCCAATTCCTGTGACCAACGCTTTTATGAACTCTCCAAAAGAAAGATAACGCAGATCCCGAAAATAGTAAATTCGCAAACGCGCTGTAAGGCAGTTAACTCGATATATAAAATCTTCTATCGGCAAATCATTGGGTGAACCAGAAAACTTCAACTTCCAGTTAGAAATAATGTTTGAGACTCGATCAGGTCGATTATTAGCAGAATCGTTGCTGATCCGGTCTATTGAAGGACGACATCGACTATCCTCATAGCGTACTACCGATACTCTGGGGGGTATCTCATTCTTCCATTCAAGCTGTGACTCTTCATGCGACTCTCTTTGCAAGCCTGCTAGATTTAAATCACTCATCGCCGAAGTGATCTGGTCAGAAACGGCCGCGTACATCTCCGTTTTGTGACTCGCTAAGGAACTAGCTAGCAAAAGTTGAATTCGATCTTCTAAATTATCTGAAACACTTCTACCGGAATCACTTCTGGGTGGGTCATAAGTTGCTTGACGACTGTTTTGGAAACTTCGATGTTGTTGGACGAGATTTGGGAATAGTTCCTGCAGGATTACTGTTTGATGCACCTCGGGGTTTACTCATCGTTTGTCCAGAATTACGCTTACCTATGCTCGCTGGATTTCCCGAAATTGGAGCGGGAGTGTATGTCTGTTTACATGTTGGACATACGGTATTATTTACAAGCCATGTAGACAGACACGATGTGTGAAACTTATGCTTGCACAAAGTCTCCGTATAAGCTATCTCCGAACTACTGTTGTTACAGATTGAACACACTGGTGGTTCGTCAGCAGCGCCAACTACAGCAGTAATGTCTTCTGTACTACGTC
This sequence comes from Drosophila cardini, assembly GCA_018903735.1. NCBI lineage: Eukaryota > Metazoa > Arthropoda > Insecta > Diptera > Drosophilidae > Drosophila > Drosophila cardini. The sequence goes on along the minus strand of JAEIGM010000138.1, from coordinate 72,271 downwards.
TAACAGCCATAATTCCACTTTTCAGATTATAACAAGTAGGAAAGGCTACAGTCGAGCTAGCCGACTGTAAAAGACCCCGTACTCATAGTATTTGCAATAAACACTTTGACAAAAAACCATCACTTTGTAATAGGGATGTAAGTCGTCAAGAAAATGCCGATATCGATATTAATTGAAATATCACATAAAATCACATATGGCGTTCAATATCGATAGTATCAACAACTGAAATCAAATACGATATCGACATAATGACCAATTATCGCGTTCAATATTATATCGAAATTATAATTACTATCGTATTGAATATCGATATATGATTTATCGTATCGTATGCATACATGTGCGTGAATCGTCCGCGAGCAGCGCTGTCGCTACACAAGCAGCGTAAACGTTTGCTCACATGTTTTGTATGTTTCTGTCTTGCTTGCACACATGCATTGTCATGGCGTGAAATTGTAAACTTTGTTGCGTGTCTAGCTTTTTTGTTTATTGTCCGATTTGTATGCAACTTTCAGGATAGTTTGTGATACTCTGTCTCCAAACACATTTTAAATTACAAAACCGTACGATAAGTGAAAATCCCTTAAAAATGGCATTTAAGTTTGAAAATTATTTCATTCGTGTGGGAAAACGGTTCAAAAATTTTAATAACAATGCATTTATGCTATCTTTAGCAATCTGCACACCAAAAATGGTATTTCTAAGTGCTATATATATATATATATATATATAGTTACTGAGATATTCGCTTAAAACATCAATTTTTTCCCAGGTGACGATAGTTTTTTACAATTTTCATTTCATTGTAAATTTGGTGGCTCTAGCTTTTGTAGTTTAAAAGATCCAGGTTTTGTTCATACGGACAGATGGACACGGACATTGCTATATCGTCTCGGCTGTTGATGCTGATCAAGAATATATATACTTTATGGGGTCGGCCACGACTCCTTCTGCCTGTTACGAACATTTCGCTTCAGACAAACCTAATAGACCCCTCTACTCTTTTTTAGAGTACGGGGTCTAAAAAGGTTTTTGTATATAGAATTTAGAGGTAATTTATCTAAACAGATTTGTTATGCCCTATTCAAAGGTATTTAAAATAAAACGATAAGAGATAAGCGCTTAAAGATAAGGTATTGAATTAAATCTGGGACTTATCCTTTAATAAAATGTTGCATTGAGAATTTAAAGATTTGTCATTCTGAGTTCTGTATTTAAACAGAATCTACTACAAAGTTTGAAGAAATGAACTCGAAAAAGAGGAGCTTGTCGGAAAGATCCATCAAGAGCAATCTCATTTTCCTTACTTGTAAGCTAAAATTTAAACGAACAGTTAAGAACTCTAACGCCTTGTATGGACTAACATTCCATCAATACTAAAAATCCAAAGCAAATAGAAATCCTAATAATATTTCATTTGGACACTAACTGGCAATTTAGTTAGAATTTAACCAAATGTATCATTAATGGTCAGGGTCCGCGAAAACTAACAGAATCACTGCAATTCCTTATAATGAAGCGTTTGTTCTGAATTAATACAAATTTTGATGGTGGTTACAGAAGGAGAGTGGGGGCTGGGGGAGGTAAAATGGGAAGCTTGGGCTAAACGGAAGGGAATGTTACTTTTCTGGCTGTTCGGACCCACGTCCTGAGATACTTGAATTTTCAGCTAAAAAGAAAACTCTAGCTGTAACACTCTTCGAGACGCACGTTGGGCGCCATATAATTATGTAATGAACACATGAAGTGTGCAGCAGACTGGAGGCGTACTCTGCCTACGGGGTCGACTAAAGCTCAGGGAAAGTGGGGTGGATACTTTGCCACCTAATAAGCTGCTGTGCCACATAACAAATATTGTAGACAGAGTTGAATAAGGAAAACGAGGTAACCATAAAATGAACAGAACAACGGCCAGAATGACAATCTTGAGAGAAGAACTGTGATGTTGATGTTCTTCTTCTTTACCCTCCCAACCTGTAAAGACTTTAAAGTTACATGCCTTTACCCTAATGTCAATGCAACAATATTTATCTCAGTTGCCCATTAAACAGAATATTTTAATTCATTACGATTTTTGGAAATTACAATCGGTTTAATACTCATTTTAAAAAAAAGGCTGTCTTTACAAAATTTAGTTGAGATCAGCTTATTGTCGACATTACAAGTTTTTAAAGCATGCATGATTTATAAATTAAATCGCAAAAACGTAATACAATATATGTTTGCTTTTGATTAATTTTAGCTAGGTATGTATATTATCTTTCTTACTTTCAATAAATTTCCTTTCAAATAGTTGTTATATAATTTATTATTTTTGCTCACTCATTTGTGATGTGGCTTAGCCAGTTTTACATACGTGATTACAGCTGCTTTTACTCCATTGTAGTCGACAGGCCTGAAGACGAACGATGTGCTGTTTGAACTTCAAATGGATTAGAATATATTTATATAACAACTAATGTTCATGTTATAATACATACCATACCAAAATTTGTTTTTCTTACCTAACCATAAAATTAACTTTAATTATTTAAATCGATAGGAATTTATTACTATTATTTGTGATAGAGCATTTCTTTTTAAAATCCTTTCAAATCTTCAGATATGCGATTGGAACATTGGCTTCAATTTAACTTGCGCGTAGACGAGCAAAAAGGGTCAGAAAGCTGACAAAATTAATTAATTTTTACTGTACATATTACATTTTATTGCCTTGGTCGCATTAGCTTCTTGCGTCGGCTTAATTCACCAAAGAAAATTGAAGAAAATATATTAAAAGAAAACTGCAAACGTTTTTTTTGTTTTGCTCCGCGCACTGTGGTAGCGCTGGCAGGAGGATTTTAAACAACGAACGGGGTTATCACTCTGTTAACGCCAACATGGCGTCAGCATTATCCGCAACGTGGTTGCTCTAGCGATCAAGCAAAAGTAGTCCGAAGCAGGTTGTTATGTGCGGTCTATTTGGGTCTCAAACGATGTGTAGAGCGTCGTTGGCCGCGTGCACGATGGCCGCAAAGAATGTTCGCACACAATTCGTAGTCAATACGACGATACTTCAGATGTGCGCCGTGGTGGCATCAAACATGTGCCCTTAGCACGTATTCCTTGTCTTCTTCCAGGGAAATACACTCCAAAAACTACACGAAAAGACGCTAATAAGACAATAATAATAAGTGTAAAAACACATACCTTATTTTGGGCTTGGCCTTTATGAATTCACTAAATAAGTGCACTCAGGCACGGCGCACAATTTTTCTTCTTTTTTAGTGCAATAAAAGAAAACAAATTGATGAAAATATGCTCGATGGCAAAAAAAAATTTTCCACTTAATCACTTGATGCGACTGGTTTGGTTAATTGTCAAACGGGAAATAGGCCCAAAGGTGATTTGCAAGCATTATCGATTAATCGCATACATGGTTGAGTCCTGCCATCGATCGATAATTAACAGTGCTTGAACATAACAGCTGTTGCTATCGTGAAACAATCGCATCCAAAATAATGCATACAAAAAATATAACTTTTATGTGTTGCATATGTTAGGGCGCACCCCTACAATGTATATAGTGACATATAAAGACACATATGTACCCATACATTACGCCTAGAACGCACTTTTCATTTTAATTACACATTTCTCTCCCACAGATTTAAACCGAACATTATAAAATAATCAAATGGTGACAATAACAATTCTGGCTTCCCACGAGCTTATTAAATATCATAAACAATTCACCAGTATAGCTATTTCCACCATTGGGGTTGAAACTGATGAAGTTGCACAAATCCTGGCCGACAGAATTCTCTTAAAGCTCAATCTCTTAAAGATCGAGAGCGCCTTTATTTACATAAGAGCCAAAAGCTCCAAAAGTCTAAAGTCCATTCAATAAAAGCTCCAAGCTGAGGTTTGCTAAACGTCTTCAGAACATAGCATAAGTTAGTTTTGATTTTTATCTGTACTCCGTAGTATCGTGTTGTGAAATAAAATTATATTTTTTTAAGTAACCGATCTTCGAACTACGTTATTATATATATGTAATATGTGAATTGAAATAGATGTTTAGTCTTCGTGTTTCTTACTTTAAATTAGATTTTACTTATTTGTTCTCGGTGTTGGTGGTAAAGTAGTGTAGAAAAGTACGGGATATGTTGTGTTTGTATGACATCTCTCCACTTCTAATGTGACGATGAATATGGGTTGTGATTTGCAGTTCTTGCGTTTCGTAATTTTTATCTTCCTTTCGTTTTCCTTGTTCTGCGAAAAATATTATTGTTATAATTTTTTTCCAAATAAGTATTGTTGAATTGTCTTTTAGTTCTGTTTTATAACTGTGCTGAAGCTAGGTATGATTCTTGCGCGTTGCAGTTATCGCGCCTAAGGGCGGACAAACATCAGTTGTGTTTTACACGTATGTATGCACATTTTGTTTTTGTACAATACATGGATACACACACACATTTGTTCTTAGATACTTGTATATAGTACGGTATTTTAAATTTGTATTAGTTTTAGACCCCGTACTCTAAAAATGAGTATAGGGGTCTATTAAGTTTGTCTGAAGCGAAATGTGCGTAACAGGCAGAAGAAGGCGTAGCCGACCGCATAAAGTGTATATATTCTTGATCAGCATCAACAGCCGAGACGATATAGCAATGTCCGCATTGAAGGAGGCGTCTTCGACCCTATAAAGTATATATTCTTGATCAGCATCAACAGGCGAGTCGATATAGCCATGTCCGTCTGTTTGTCCGTCTGTCCGTCTGTTTCTATGCGAACTAGTCTCTCAGTTTTAAAGCTATCTTGATGAAACTTGGTACAGATGTGAAGTCTCTCTGCAGGCAGAGAAATATTGGAATAGATGTGTAGGCTTCGTGTTTCTTACTTTAAATAAGATTTTACTTATTTGTTCTCGGTGTTGGTGGTAAAGTAGGGTAGAAAAGTACGGGATATGTAGTGTTTGTATGACATCTCTCCAATTGTAATGTGACGATGAATGTGGGTTGTGATTTGTAGTTCTTGCGTTTCGTAATTATACCCGTTACTCGTAGAGTAAAAGGGTATATTGTATTCGTTGCAATGTATGTAACAGGGAGAAGGAGACATGGCAGACCCCATAAAGTATATATATTCTTGATCAGCATGACTAGCCGAGTCGATATAGCCATGTCCGTCTGTCCGTCCGTCCGTCTGTCCGTCTGTCCGTCTGTCCGTCTGTGTGAACAAAAGGATCTCAGAGACTATAAGAGCTAGAAAGGCCCGAGTGGTCGCAAACGAAAGATAAAATGCCCAAGCAGTAAAGTAAAGTATATATATTCTTGATCAGCATCAACAGCCGAGACGATATAGCAATGTCCGTCTGTCCATCTGTCCGTATGAACAACACCTGGATCTTTTAAACTACAAAAGCTAGAGCCACCAAATTTACAATGAAATGAAAATTGTAAAAAACTATCGTCACCTAGGAAAAAATTGATGTTTTAAGCGAATATCTCAGATTTTGAACCTATTTAATATACATATGTCGGCGCGTACTTAGATGTATGTGTGAGTGGCTAAGAATATTTGGGAATTTCATCATAATGAGAATAGTCTAGAAATATTAATTTCACACTATTGGGAATATTGCATCATCCTTTAATTGAGCTGTGATTGGTTGTCTGTTGTAGCTTTGTGAAGTTGTAGCTTTGAGAAGTACCGTTATAGCGAGACGACAGCGTTGTGTCGCTGTCGTCGGGTGTGGTTCGACGGTAGGCACGAAGAAGGACGCTACGACACAAGTCAGTGGTGTTGAGAACTTCGGTGTGGTCGAAACTCGCTGCGCTTAAAAATGGAAAGGACTGAGAAAGATAACGCAACTACGACAAACAATGGCATAAATCCGACATCAGAAGTGGGATCGGGTCCTCTACCTTCAACAATGGACGAAGCATGGCGTACGATGATGGAACTGCAGAATAAAAATTTGATTGAACTTGTGCGCGCTTTACAAACATCATCGTCGGATGCTGGACAACGCAAATTGGTGCATCTGCCTAAGTTCAATCCTGACACTGCAGGTGCGAACGCTTCATCCTGGTGCTCAACTGTTGAAATTATTCTACAAGAAAATGTTCTAAAAGGCAGTGCGCTAGTTGTGGCTTTGAGTTCAGCGCTGGATGGAAGTGCTTCACAATGGCTTTCTCAAGTGTGCTATGCTGATATAACTTTGCCGGAATTTAAAGAACTTTTTATGCAGCGTTATGATACAATCGAAACACCAACAGCCATGTTTCTAAATATGCTGTCAAATCGACCGACTGAAGGCGAGTGTCTTGCAGTGCATGCAAGCCGCATGGTTACTGAGTTGACGACGAAATGGCGCCAAATAGATCATGAAGAAACTGCTGTGTCTGTCACTCTGGCGCTGCTGGCAAGCTTCGATCATCGGTTGCAGCGCTTATGTTTCACATCGAATATTCGGACCAGAAGCGGTCTACAGTCTGAGTTGAAAGCGTTTACTTTTAATAAAAGGAAAAGTGGTTCTATGGAACAACAATCTGCAGCTTATCCAAAACGCCAAAAACAATCTTCGATGGACTGTCATTTTTGCGGCAAATTGGGCCATAAAATGATAGAATGCAGACTCATGAAACAAAAACTCAACTCGCGAATGGCAATGAACGACATCACCGTGAAAAACCAAGTGTAACCTGCTACAAGTGTGGAGCCTTAGGTCACATTTCCACTCAATGTACAAAAAAAGAAGTGGACAAAAACAAGATGTTTAACCGGGAAAAGCGAGTGGAGCAGTGCAGTATTGCAGTACCGAAGGGATACATGAGCCATAAGGACCAAATTTTTGAAGTTACATTTGATTCTGGAGCGGAATGTTCATTGCTGAAAGAAAAGCTAAGTAAAAAATTTTCTGGCAAAAGATTTAATAATATTGTTACATTGAAAGGCATAGGCAGTTATGGAATATGTAGTACTGTACAAATATTAAGTAATGTAAGAATTAACGATAATAACATTGAAGTGTTGTTTTATGTAATAAACGACGATCATATGCAACACGATGTTGTCATTGGTCGAGAAATTTTGAATCAAGGCTTCGATATTGTCGTCTCATCAGGTCAATTTAAAATGTTAAGAACCAAAACGATTAATTTATGTACAGATAGCGAGCCTGCCGATATTGATACTGAGCTTGATGGACAAGATAAAATAAAATTACATTCATTGTTGGCAAAGTATTCAAATTCTTTTATGAAAGGTATCCCTTGTACTAAAGTTAAAGTTGGCGAAATGAAAATAAGACTAGTCGATCCAAAAAAAACAGTTCAAAGAAGGCCATATAGATTAAGTCCAGGTGAACGCGATGTAGTGCGAGAAAGGATTGCAGAACTTTTAAATTGCAACATAATTAGACCAAGTTTCTCACCATACGCAAGTCCCATAATGTTAGTAAAAAAAAGAATGGGTCAGATAGACTGTGTGTTGATTATAGGGAGTTAAATTCAAATACTGTTGCCGATAAATACCCGTTGCCACTTATTCAAGATCAGATAAATAGACTTAGAGGAGTAAATTATTTTACATGCCTGGATATGGCTAGCGGTTACTATCAAATTCCCATGCATGCAGATTCTATTGAGTATACAGCGTTCGTCACTCCAGATGGCCAATATGAATTTTTATCAATGCCGTTTGGACTTCGAAATGCACCTTCTGTGTTCCAACGATTAGTAATGCAGGCGCTTGGGGATTTATCAAATTCCTATGTTATTGTTTATATGGACGACATTATGATAGTTGCCTCAACAAAATGCGAAGCGTTTGAAAGACTACAGATTGTTCTAAATATTCTTACAGAGGCAGGGTTTTCATTTAACATTACAAAATGCTCATTTCTGCCAATACTTAGGTTACAAAGTTAGTGCTGGCGAAATTCGTCCAAATCCTCAGAAAATTGAAGCGTTGACTGCTCTTCCACCTCCACAGTCTGTCACATCGCTTAGACAATTTATTGGCTTAGCATCGTATTTTCGACAATTTATTAAAGGATTTTCACAATTAATGAAGCCATTATATTTTCTAACCTCAGAGAAGAATAAATTTGTTTGGAAAACAGAGCATGAGCAGATTCGACAAATGGTTTTAGCTGTTCTCACAGATAAACCTGTTCTTGTTATCTTTGACCCAAGTTATCCTATTGAGTTGCATACAGATGCAAGTAGTAGTGGTTACGGCGCAATCCTACTACACAAAATTGATAACAAGCCCCATGTAATAGAATATTTTAGTAAAACCACGTCTCCTGCAGAGTCAAGATATCACTCGTATGAGTTGGAAACTTTAGCCGTTGTAAACTCGATAAAACATTTTCGACATTATCTCTGGGGCAGGAACTTTGTTGTTTTCACCGACTGTAATTCGTTAAAGGGGTCAAGAAACAAACAGGAGCTGACTCCTAGAGCACAGCGTTGGTGGGCCTATCTGCAGTCATTTACTTTCGAAATTCAATATAGAGAAGGAAAGAGAATGGCACATGTTGACTTTTTGTCGAGAAATCCTGTTTTACCTAAATCCATTTCTACTAAAAATGTGATTGTTGAGAAGAGAGTTAACTTAGCCGAAATTTCGAGCAATTGGCTAATTGCTGAACAGCGACGAGACCCTGAAATAGCTGAAATCGTGAACAAACTTAAAGATTTTTCTCTTCCGGAAGACATTGCAAAAACTTATGAATTAAGGGCAGAAGTTCTCTACCGAAGAATACAGAGAAATAGCAGAACACGTTGTTTACCAGTGGTACCACGTGCTTTCAGGTGGTCCGTTATAAACCAAGTACACGAGTCCATAATGCACTTAGGTTGGGAAAAGACCCTGGATAAAGTTTACGATTTTTATTGGTTCGACAATATGTCAAAATATGTTAAACAATTTGTTGACAACTGCATAACTTGCAAAATGTCAAAATCAGCTTCAGGAAAAATACAAGCTGAATTACACCCAATTCCAAAAGTCACTATTCCTTGGCATACTATCCACATTGATATAACAGGAAAACTTAGTGGCAAGAGTGACCAGAAGGAGTATGTTATAGTTCAAGTAGATGCCTTCACAAAGTTTGTCTATCTTAGCCATACAACTAAATTAGACTGTGAAAGTTGCATAAACGCTGTTAAATCTGCTGTTGCGTTGTTTGGAGTACCAAACCGAATAATAGCTGACCAGGGAAGGTGTTTTACGGGTACAAGATTAAGTCAATTCTGCTCTGATCAAAAAATAAACTTACACTTGATTGCCACTGGCGCTAGCCGAGCTAATGGACAAGTGGAGCGAACCATGAGCACATTGAAAAATATGTTAACGGCGGTTGAGGCAGGAACTCAGTCTTGGCAAAATATGTTAGGAGAAGTGCAGTTGGCAATCAATTGCACAACTAATCGGGTGACGAAGGCAAGTCCTTTAGAAATGCTATTGGGAAAGGTTGCTCGTCCATTAGGATTACTTTCTCCAGGTAACATAGAAGATGATATTGACCTGTCAGACTTAAGAGCGAATGCTGCTAAGAGGGTTCTAGCTACAGCAGTTTATGACAAAGCACGATTTGATAAAAACAAAGCGAAAGTAGTTAAACATAAAGTTGGAGATTTTGTGCTACTAAAAAGCGAAGAAAGGCATCAAACCAAGTTAAGTCCAAAATTCAAAGGGCCTTTTGAAATAATAGAAGTACTAGATGGTGACAGGTACAATTTAAGATCCTTAACCAATAAAAGAAGCTACAAATATGCACATGAAGATCTGAGAAAATTGCCAGACGGAGAAGTGCCCATTGAGTTGAATGTTTGTGATGATTTTAACAAAATTATTGAGAGCAACAAAACCATTGGAGATGGTGAAGAAAGCGAAAATGAAGAAATAGAGAATGTTGAAGCCACTGAAAAAGAAAGTGAAGATAACCAATAATGGTTATTGTTGTTGTTGGCCAAAGCAAATGGCAGAGTGTACAAGTCATAATGCAAGCACAAGTGCAAAATAACTAATGTTGTTTTGATCATGGCGTGTGGGGCATCTGATTGTGTAACGCTAATACTAAATAAAAAAAGAGTAAATAATTTTGTTAAAAATTACTTAGAAAAAAATTAAGAAAAATAATAATGACTTTGTTAAAGTTAAGTAAGGACACTTGTATTGTTTTGAGAAATTATGAATTATGAAAAGAAAATTGATTTTTGTTATGAAAATACTTAATATTGCATTTAAAAAAAAAAAAATAATAATAATAATTATAATAATAAATAACAAGAAATTAATGGACTTTGGCTTTTCTACACGAGGTCGTGTAATGGTCAGGATGGCCGTGTCGGCGCGTACTTAGATGTATGTGTGAGTGGCTAAGAATATTTGGGAATTTCATCATAATGAGAATAGTCTAGAAATATTAATTTCACACTATTGGGAATATTGCATCATCCTTTAATTGAGCTGTGATTGGTTGTCTGTTGTAGCTTTGTGAAGTTGTAGCTTTAAGAAGTACCGTAATAGCGAGACGACAGCGTTGTGTCGCTGTCGTCGGGTGTGGTTCGACGGTAGGCACGAAGAAGGACGCTACGACACAAGTCAGTGGTGTTGAGAACTTCGGTGTGGTCGAAACTCGCTGCGCTTAAAAATGGAAAGGACTGAGAAAGATAACGCAACTACGACAAACAATGGCATAAATCCGACACATATGTATATAATGTGCTTTATCTGATTGTCTCGTTCGCTGTGTTTGATACAGTAGGTTCGATCGTTAAATGGGCTCTAGTAGAAGGTCAAAATTTGGAAATCAATTTAATTAATTGTAAAAATGGATATCTAATATTTCAAACAGGAACCATAAACTTACCTATAAAATACGAATATCATTATTTAACTATTAATATAACAAAAACTGAAGAAACTTATAATAATCTAATAAAACAAACAAAGGAATTTGAAAGACTAACAAAAATTAAATATTTAATTGAAAAACTGGACCGAGAAATGAATGGTATAAGACTAGTAAAACGTAACAAAAGAGGACTTGTTAATTTCATGGGAACCTTTTATAAATATCTTTTCGGAACTTTAAACCAAGAAGACAAAGAAGAATTGCAATCAAAAATAGATAATCTTTCAGTAAATAGTGTGCAAGCTAATGAATTAAATGAAGTAATAAAAGCAGTTAATAGAGGAATAGAAGTAATGAACAGTTTAAGTATCACCCATGAGGTAGATCAAAGACTTGACTTATTAATTTTCAATTTACGAGAATTCATGCGGCCGACCTAAAACCATAGATATCTTTCTAAAAGAGGCTTAACTTCCTAGTGCGATGGTTATTTTGTTAAAAACAGAAATTGTAGCAGTGAGCTGGTTGCTAAAATCTGCCGTTACGAGAAATCACATATTGTGTGTATCTGGCATGCTAGAAAGAGACAAACATATGAAAGCAAAACGAGAACACAAGCGACATAACCGTGCTCATCGTTTCGCTGACTGAGGCAGACTAAATTATTTTCGCCTTTTGCTGAGCGGCGATCGACTCGCCGGGGCGCTAGAGCGTTCGGCTTATTGCCGAAGCTCTCTGGGGGTCTAGAAGCAGCCTAGCGTTTGCTTTCAAAAAATCTTGCGTTTGACGCATCTATGTGTTGTATGGTTAGTGCTTTAACCTTTATCATTACAGCCGTTACTATCGTGAAAGAGTCGCGTCCTAAAATAATACATACAAAACAAATAATTTATATATGTTACATTAAATTGGACCAAGCACTACCGACGCGTCTATTTCATCGTGATCTATGCCATGCCATTTTGTATTAAGTGATGTAATTTGCCGACTCGCATAAACAACAAAGCACTTATAGGAACTTGGGCGACCATTTAATGAATTTAAAATCGTAGCTGCCGATATCTCAGTACTTCCATACCTCTGTTTAAAAAGCTGCCTGAATTACTGCGACGTGATTTCTGGGTAACATATCTGAGTTAGCTACTGCGATGAGCTTCCTTCCAGAGATCTGATTAACGCCAAAATTAATGAAGTCCCGTAGAAATCAATCTCAGGTAAAACCATTCCGCCATTTTGTTTTGGTTGACCAGATGACGCTTGCAAAATTTTTTGTCAATTCCAGGAAGGTACGATTCTGTTGCTCACACAGAACCCAAAGCTGGTCTTCAAAAATTGTTGGACAAGAGCAGCATTACACATCTGATGTCGGGGAAACATTATTTATTCCCTCCAGTTGATTATCTTAATTTTTTAACCTAGTGCATAATGAAGAACATAATGTTCTTTACTTTTCATTATAAATTCTTTAGCATTTCTCATTCTTCAATGTTTCTTTTCTTTTTCTTGTTTTAATAGACACTTTCCTACGTGGTCAATTTACATTATTTTCTGACATCTTTATCATTCGTTTTTAAATTTCATCATCGACAACAAATATTTCAACTCATATCAGTCAGCTACAACTGCTTCATTATGATCTGTTTTACCAGTTTTACCTTCACCACACTCTATTTTAACTGCTTCATTACGGACTGTATTACCCGTTTCAACAGATGAAACATTTTCATCACTGCCGAAATCAACCTCGCTTTGTACCTGCCCATCTGGCATTCTTTGTAAACTGTCATGTAGGAATTTGTAGTGTCTCTTACTAGTGATTGACTTCAACCTATATCTGTCGCCTTCTGAAACTTCTGTAACCACAAAAGGTCCACGAAACTAACGGCCTAATTTTGTCAGATGTCTCTTACTATTTTTGAGTAAAACAATATCCCTCACTAAATCTGATTACTTTAGCTTAGTTTTAGTCAAATCTAAGTTATTCATAATTTGGTGCCTTTTCCATGTTTTTAATAGCCTGTGTTCTTTGTTCATTTAAATCAATGACTGTTCCCATTACTATCGATGGAAACCAAGTCTAGTGGTCGAGCGCACTTACCTTATAAAAGTTCACATAGACTTGATTTTGTTACTCGATTAATTGTACAGTCTAATGCCACCTGAATATCTCCTATATCGTCTTGCGATAAAAGCTCGATTGACTCAACGACAGTCAACATATTCTTAAGAGTGCTCATGACTCTTTAAACCTGACCACTTGCGCGACTAGCACCTGTAGCGATTAGATGAAGCTAAGTTTTATAAGAAGCAAAGAAATCGACTGTGAAATCTTCTACCTTGATCAGCCACTAATCGAGTAGGCACTCCAAATAGAGCATTCGAAGATTTTAAAGCTTCAAGCAACTGCTTGCGTCCACCTAATATATGTGATACAAATTAAAAAGTTTCGTTAAACCATCGATTTGCACGATTATATATTATTTTCAATTATTTCTAATACTTAACTTTGTTTTGATATCTAAATGCAATGTATGCCAAAGTTTGCCAATCTTGGGAATCAAATGTAATTTAACTTTCCTGATACAGAATATGTCACTTTACGAGTAATGAAATTTTTAACAAATTTTCGAACGTAGTTTGCCATTCCCGAAAACCAATAGTGAATGCAAGATTGATTCATGCACTTGGTTTGTAAACGACCCCCTAAAAGCTCGAGAAAAAACAGGCATCCAGCGAGTTCTACAATTTCTTTGCATTTTTCTATAAAGTAAATTAGCCTTCATTCAATTGATTAATGTTTTTCAAGATGTCCTGATCATGTTCGGCTTGAATCTAATTTTCTGAAATTTTCATCATTTCAACGTGCTTTTTAGTAACTTTACTTTTAGTTTCCTCATCCACATTACACAAAGGATTTCTCGAAAGAAAATATATATGAGCCATAAGTTTGCCTTCCGGATATTATATGTCAAAATCAAATGCCAGAAGATATCTCAATAGCTCAATTTTGGTTCTTGAAAACCAAAACGAGTTACAATACATTTGCGCCACGCAATCAAGCTATCTGATCAGAAATTAATGGCAGTTTGAATTTATCGGCAATGGTATTTCTGTAAAGTTCCCTGTAATCTACAAGGGTCTAACCGATTCATTTTTCTTTTTTACTTAAAGTGCTGGGCTACCATAAGGTAAGCTACTCAGTCTTATCACATTGTGGTCCATTAACTCTTTGAATTTTTATCGAATCAATTTTCTTTCACTGGGACTGAATCTGTAAGGTCGCCTCTGCCCAGTCTTTGTAAGTTCTACTAAGCGAATGGTCATTTCACCTGTATTAACACGAGTTAGAGGAGTTCCCTGAACAAATGATTTTTAATGCTTTTGCTACAGTCTTATTAATTGATAACTATCTTCTCTTTCTAATTCGGTTAAGTTATTAAAACTATATTAGTAATTTGTTGCAGCACAAACGTTAACTGTTTTCTTTTTATTATTTCCGTGAATAAATGATTTTTAATGCTGTTGCTACAATCTTGTTAATTAATAACTATCTTCTCTTTCTAATTCGGTTATTAAGTTAATAAAAATGTATTAGTAACTTGTTACAGCACAAAAGGTAACTGTTTCGGCACCTTAATCGGAAACTTCCCACTTTGTTGCAACATGATTGCTTTTGGTTCATCCACGACGCTCCCCACTTCACTCTCTTGTGCTTTCGTAATCCTCCTTTTCCACCGGTCAAACTTTTCGGGCATTGAGTTGAATTACGACCTGGCTAATGGCATCGACATCATGTGAAGATTTTGGAACGCTGCGAAAGCATTAGTTGATCTTCTCCAAATTTATCGTCACTTTTTTAGGAAGCTTAGCACTCGAATTTTCTTATGAGAAGTTGCCCTGCCTTTTTAGACCCCGTACTCAAAAAAAGAATAGAGGGGTCTGAAAAATCGAAAACAAATATTCAACTAAGTTAAATAAAACAAATTGCAATTCCGTAAAAAGTACAATTTAATAAGACTGTCAGACGCGGAGAGGCTGGCGGTGTGCGTGTGGTATTGCGAAATGTACAAAATCAACTGCCAGCCGCTCGCGACAGCTGCATTGCCGAAAACAAGAACTTACTCGCTAGCTTAAATATAAGAGATTAGCTTACACATCTAGACAATTCAATAATTCCATTTGACTTCTTATACTAACAATTCATCATACTTTCTTATACTAATACTTCAATGGTTTCTTAAACTACCTAACTGTGTTTATGAACTAACACCGGCCACCTTGAAGGGATCGCCTTCAATCTAATGGCTATCTTCGCAATTGGGCGCTTGAACAAGCCAATGCCCATGTCAACGTCGGCGACCCTGATTCGCCCGTCGTCTCCTGTTGTTACGTCCACGACCCGGCCCATTGTCCACCGTTGAGGAGGCGTGTTGTCCTCGTGGACCACAACGAGATCCCCAATCTTGACGATGTCGACCGCCTCCTTCCACTTCTCTCGCTGCTGAAGATTGTGGACGCAATCCTTCGACCACGCTTGCCAGAAGCGCTGTCTGGGCGTGGACAGCAGCTGCCACCTGCGAGAGCACGAAATTCCGCTGCTTTGTGTGGCCCGCTCGAACCCTTGCGGCAGCGAACGAAGCAGCTGTCCGATGAGGAAGTGGCCTGGAGTGAGCGCCTCTCCGTCGCTGGCCAGCGGTGTCAGCGGCCGTGAGCTTACCATTGCCTCCACGTCGGCCAGGTGACTTCGGACCTCGGCGTCGGTGAGCGACGCTCTGACGATCTGCCGCATTGGCAGATGCTTGGCCGACTTCCTTGCTGCTTCCCCCAGTTCTCCGACGTGCGGCACTCTCTGAGGGATGAACCTCCACTCCATCCCTCGCTCCGCTGCAAATAGCTGCAGCCTGCCCTGCTGCCGGTTGAATGCGTCCTGAAGCTCCTTTAGGTGGTTGCTCGTCCCCACGAAATTGGTCGCATTGTCCAAGTATGGCTGGCCGGGAATGCCACGTCGCGCGATGAAGCTGTTCAAAGGACAGAGAAAGGCATTAGTGGATAAGTCTGCTACAAGTTCCAGGTGAACAGCCTTCGAAGCAAAACAAACAAACACTGCAATATACATCTTAAGCGGAAATCGTCCTCTTATATTTGGCAACACATTTGGGGGCCACGCAAATCTACTCCTAAATGAGTCAAAGTAACTCGTCTTCCTAAATCGCCTGACTTGTGAATCAATGTGGTCAGCGATTGCAAACTTGGATGCACGATATCATCCTTTTTGGTCTATCAAATGTAACTGTGCGCTCTGCTCGCTGAGCTGGTTTCAGCAGTATCTTCTCGAGTTCGACAGTTTGTATTTCTACAATGATTACTGATCTTAATTGATCCATTGTTACCAGTTTCCGACAAAATTTGAGTTTCGGAACGTCACACCCTCTTGATAGTGTCGGTCCATGTCTCCAAGATACATCATTGGCCATCCCTTTGATGCCTGCAACTCGATTGGCTACGAATGTTGCTAATAATAAAGGGGAACTTTTTATACAATGTAGTGCGATTTCTGAATCATTCCAGACACTCGCACTCTCGATTCGACATAGGTCCAATGCGTATATTTGGGCTAATATATACGCAAACCCATCAAACAATGTTTTCCGCTTGGTAGGACTTAATTTGGCGAAGCTACCTTCCAAGTGATACTGAAAAGTATCCGACCTTGGTGTCCTCCTCATGCCAAGCGTATTTGTCGAATCGGCATCATTGGAAATCAAACGTTTCTTATTTCCGCCTTCTTTTAATAGTATAAATGGTTTGAAAACCATTTTGCCAATTGACGTTCGCCCACTACGAGAATTTCGGGCACCTGCCTTTTTCCCTGTTTGATATTTGCCGTTAAGGCATATCGGTTCAGACGGAACTTACGACATGAACGAATTAGATCCCTCTGAGTAGCATGTTCCACCATCAGTAACTCGTTAGCAGAGTGTGACGATGTTGACTTACACGAGGCGTCAAACATCACTCGAAGCGTGGTGGAACTGCTATCAGGCCTCAGGACGCACTGGTGTGGAAAGGTGTAATGTGGTCCTGGTGGAACTTCTGCATCTGAGACGGACAAGCGACCAAGTACACGATACTCGTTTACGAAACTCAAATACATAACATTGATTTTAGCATTAAACCCTCTACGTTCTACCGAGAGAACCTGTCTTTTAACTATTTCTGGGGGACATTGGAGCAGTTTGGGATCAGTCTTGAATGACACACTGATTCCAAAACGTCCTGTCGGCAATTTCCAAATGCTGTCCCGAAGGCTTTGTTCACAAACAAAGTGCTCTGCAGAATAATTTTCCGAAACACTTGTCTCTGGGACAGCTTCTTGTCTATGTTGCATCACTGAGCAGCATACTGGGCTTTTGGTACGAATTTTCCTGCACCGCCCTGATGCCACCCAACCAAGCAACGTCCTTTGTAGCACTGGACCATTATTCGCCAATCTTATTTGTCCACTACGTAGCAAGTCGAAGAAGGAGTCTGCTCCCAGAAGCATATCTATTTGCTGGGGTCTATGAAATTCAGGGTCAGCCAGTTCGACATTTGATGGAATCTTCCACCGATTGACGGGAAGATCACAGTCTGGCTGCCTGCTACAAATTGATTTTAGCACCCAAAAATCGGCGCTAAACTGGTGTCTCGTTGCTCGAGACGAAACTATCGTCGATACTTCGCTTTTTGCTGTCAATCTAGCCTGTCCAACCGACTTTACGGTCAAGCACTTATTTTTGCGTTGAAGGCGCAAAGCTTGAGCGAGCTCTTCCGTCATGAAATTCACCTGCGAGCCTGAATCCAACAAGGCTCTAGCGTTTTGTTTTTGACCAAACCTGTCTCGAACTGTTACAACTGCAGTTGCAAGGATTACTTGGTCGACTTCGCTAGCAACATGGTTCACATGGGCAGGATGAGCAGATGCTTGTAATGTTTCTAATGCGTACTTGTGAAGGAGAGCGTTATGAGGATGAGAGCAAACTCTACACTTAGAAGCAGTGCAGCTGGACACTTTGTGCCCTGAATGCAAGCAATTAATACAAAGTTGACGAGATTTTACGAAATTAAATCTTTCGTCAACTGGCAATGCTGCGAACCCTTGGCAGTTTCCAATTGTATGATTGGCACTGCAAAAATTGCCTTGGGGTTCAACTTCCTTTTCGACATTCGTGCTCGCAAATGACGATTTTTTTGCGTGTTTCATGTCGGATTTCTGCTTCATCCTGGACTTTGAACTCTCTTCGGCAGATAAATGCTGATATCGCCTGTTCAATGCCGCGACACAATTGCTCCATTTTGGCAATGTGTTATAGTCAAGCTGCTCCTCGTACTTCGATTTCGTATGAGGATCTACCTTTGACATGACTATGTGGATTAGAATTGCGTTAGCGAAGTCTTGCGCATTTCCAACGGACATTAGCGAATCAAAAATTGCCGATACAGAGTCCACCATCGTGCGAATTCCAATTGCCGATGGCTTATACATAGGCTCAATAGCGAACAATTGGGCGAGGGCTTAGGCTCTTTAATGCCTTTGGGTAATTTGCATCAGACACCTGAAGAGCTCTGATGGTACCCAACGCCTCATCTGACAAGCACGATATCAAATGGTTGAACTTTTCAATGTTTGATAGCGAGCGATCAGAATCTACTAAACTATTAAACAGACCGATAAACTGCCTATATTCTGAATGTTTGCCACTGAATTTAGGCAACTTAAGTTTGGGCAGGTGAGAATGGTGAGATACTGGAGGTACGTTTTCGGACGCGTGGTACGCGCTAAGGGCAGACATGTAAGATGATCGGGCCAGAATACACGTTTCCTCCAGCATTGCGCGGCTAGTATTGTCAGGATCTATTGCATCGATCTCTGACTGAAGGTCCATGGCTTTAGAAATGTACGAATTCAGAATGTCTAGCCGGCACTGAATCTCAAATTTGCTTGGGTTCACCATTTTATTAACGAGTGAACTCCGTTGTCTCTCGATGTCGCTCTCTACTTTTTCTAATTTTACGAATAATTGGCTTAAACGAGCACTGAGACAAGTTTCCTCGGCAACCAGAACGGTATCATTCGGATCTGATTTGTGCGCCATATTAAAAACTCTTTTTTTGTTTTAAATGTAGATCTATTTGGGTGCACGTAAGTGTACTACCTCAAGAAAATCAGCTAATAAAGAAATCGAATGAGCGAAGATAATCAGATGATTAAAGATAATCAACTGATTACAGATAGTTGACCGATAATACGAGCGAAGATAATCAGATGATTAAAGATAATCAGCTGATTAAAGATAGTTAGCCGATCAACACCGTTGGCTAACAAAGATAATCAGATGAATAAAGTTAATCAGCTGACTAAGTAGACTGCCTTCTCGAATCACAGAGATAAGAGAAGCTAAAGCAGCAGCGCGTATGCAGATATGCGCTGGCAGCAACAACAAACAATTAAACACTCGAACTCACAAGCGACTGCGTAACGATAATCACCCAATTAGCGATATTCGGCTGATTATAGTTAAACAGGCGTGGACTATTTGCCAATAACAACTATACGAAAGTGCAGCCGCTCAGCGTACATAGGTATGTATGTATGTATGTCTGTTAGCGCTGATGTGTAAGCAAAAGCAGCGCTGGCGAAAGCAAAACGAAAAACGAATAAGTAAAGTAAAATCACGCAAGTTAAATTCCACCAACTGTATGCATATACCTGCTAACCGCGCTTTTGCTTATGTGCAAGAACTGAAGAGAAAAGTAAGAAGCAAAGGTCAAAACCCACCACCGAACGTATCGAGATCTTAGCGAATAGCGGGATTAAGAGAAACGGCAAATATGTATATGCGTATATAAATAAATTAAAGTACACAATTTAAATCAATATTTCACTTTTATTTATGCTTTTTAGTTTGTTTCTAAAATCAAATTTATCAGTGCCGAAACGCAATGTCAATTATGTGCAACAAAGGAAGCGGTACTTAGATATGTACTTGAAATATGTGCCGCTTCTAAGCTTGCACTTTCTAATATCACCTATGCACTGACTCGTTTGGGCACTGTTACCTGGTCATCAGAAGAGTCGCTCATTGGCTCAATTCTGGGCATTTTCTCCAGTTATTTCCAACTCGAAATCCACAATACAGGCGATCAAACTCCAGAGTTTCCTCAGGCCAACAGCTCCAGGGAAATTCACTAAACCAACTACCGAAACGACACGGAAACACACCAAGCCTCGAAATGTCTAATAGACCAACGAACGCGAATGAAAGTCCCTGCTCGGGCGCCAATGACAAATCGAAAAACAAATATTTAACTAAGTTAAATAAAACAAATTGCAAGTTCCGTAAAAGTTACAATTTATTGAGACTGTCAAACGCGGAGAGGCTGGCGGTGTGCGTGTGGTAATGCGAAATGTACAAAATCAACTGCCAGCCGCTCGCGACAGCTGCATTGCCGAAAACAAGAACTTACTCGCTAGCTTAAATATAAGAGATTAGCTTACACATCTAGACAATTCAATAATTCCATTTGACTTCTTATACTAACAATTCATCATACTTTCTTATACTAATACTTCAATGGTTTCTTAAACTACCTAACTAACATAATTCTGATTTCTCTATCTTGAATGACCGTTACTATAAGGAATACCTTACTGACTGTGGGAAACAGTTCCGATGGGATCCTAGACGGTTTTATAACTTCGTTAATTCGAAGCGTCAATCATCAACGCATCCAACTAGTGTAGTCCTTGAGGGAGTAACTGCTAACTCAGATCAAGCTATCGACGATTTATTTTACGAATTTTTCCAAACCACTTATAGTGTGCAGGATTATAGTTCTAATTTACCTTACCCTTATCGTGTAAATTCTTTCAATTGTAATTTCGCGCCAGTAATCACAGAAAGCTCGCTTTTACTTAATCTAAAATCTATTAAACCTATTTTTCTAACCCTAGAAACTGTGCAGACGGCCTTTTAAAGCCCCTGTATAAACTGTTTACATTGTCTGTTGAATCATGCTGTTTCCCTAATGTTTGGAAATCGTCTTACATTATTCCTCTTCACAAAAAAGAAAACAAATCTAATGTCTGCAACTAAAGAGGTATTTCTAAGTTGTCTGCTATTCCCAAGACATTAATAACTTCTCAACTGCAACATTTCTGTAGATCTATGATTTCACCCTACGAGCATGGGTTTGTGAAACATAGATCTACTACCACTAACCTGTTAGAGTTGACTTCTTTCGTTTTGCAGGGCTTGGATAAAAAATTGCAAACTGACGTCATTTATACAGATTTTAGCAAGGCTTTTAATGCCGTTAGCCACAGCCTCTTAATACATGAACTCAATCTTTTGGGACTTTCGTATAACTTTATACTGTGGATTTCGAACTATTTAAGTTCTAGAACACAACAGGTGTATTTTAATGAAACACTATCTAAGTCTGTTCTAGTTACTTCTGGCGTTCCACAAGGCAGCCATCTTGGTCCTCTGTTATTTATTTTGTTTATTAATGATCTCCCATCAGCAATCAGTCACTCTAGGGTGCTCATGTATGCCGATGACGTTAAACTCTGTGTATCGGCCACTGAGTCACTCCTTGGAACCAGGTTACAATCTGATCTTTATAGCTTTCAAACCTGGTGTCAAGCTAATTTATTAAATCTTTATTATAGAAAGTGTAACGTAATGTCCTTCAGCAGGCGACTCCCCTTTCTAAACAATTATATTCTGAGTGGCAACTCCCTTCACAGAATTGAGTCGGTCATTGATTTGGGTATCCTTATGGAGCTCAAAGTTTGATAGGCATGTTTTATCAATTACTAACCGTGCTTTTGATGTCCTGGGTTTCATAAAACGCTGATCGAAAGAATTTAACGATCCCTATTTAACAAAAACACTTTTCACAGCCTTGGTACGTCCAATTCTTGAATATGGATCTTGTATTTGGTCTCCCCAATACAGGATTCATCAAGATAGAATAGAATCAGTACAAAAACAATTCCTTCTTAGGGCCATTAACTGGAATACTAACATACGCTTACCATCTTATCGTAGAAGACTTTTGCTATTAAATTGTAAAGAAGTTCTAAGGCTGGGGTATTTCTCAGTCTACCGGAGTCCTCTTTATAAGAAATTTATAAAACCTGGAACCATGGAGCGAGACTGAATAGACGCTGCGATGTAATTAGCGACTATTCTAGGGAAAAATACAACTGAGTGGAAAGAGTTTCTTTTGGCACACCAACGATGAAAAATCCCGTTACGTTACATAGGTCCAAGTAAACCGGGCTATGGCCCACTGTACGTCGTCGATGGTTATCTGCACGTAAAACGTGCTAGATTCCACTGTCCGTTGCGTCGGCAAACATCCGCGTAAAACGCAGTAATTTGCCTACCTGTCCCACTGTGCGGCGTCGGTGGCTATCCGCACGTAGAACGTGCTAGATCTCGCTGTCCGTTGTGTCGGCAAATATCCGCGTAAAACGCAGTAATCTGCCTACCTGTCCCACTGTGCGGCGTCGGTGGCTATCTGCACGTAAAACGTGCTAGATCTCGCTGTCCGTTGCGTCGGCAAATATCCGCGTAAAACGCAGTAATTTGCCTATCTGTCCCACTGTGCGGCGTCGGTGGCTATCCGCACGTAGAACGTGCTAGATCTCGCTGTCCGTTGTGTCGGCAAATATCCGCGTAAAACGCAGTAATCTGCCTACCTGTCCCACTGTGCGTCGTCGGTGGCTATCTGCGCGTAAAACGTGCTAGATTCCACTGTCCGGGGTGTCGGCATCAGCCAATGTGTAACAATGGATCACCGGCCGGCAGTATGGTAAGTGGCCACACCGGCCGGGAGCATCTTAAGTGGCCATACCGGCCTCTTTGTAACGAGAGACATGCAGACTGCTGGAGGGAAACCCAAACAAGGATCAACACCATCTGCACGCACCCGTCGTGACCCCTTTCCAATTATAGATTTACCCATGCGCAGACATCGTATTACCATCTGGTGTAAACTGATGTAGGCGCACTTGTATCCTTAAGTTTTAATCGTTACCACATGTTTGTTAGTTCTAAGATACTCACCCTATGTAATATTTGATCCTTAGACTGTAAGCAAAAGGGTATATAAGCCCATACATTGCTCCAATAAAACTAGTACTCAAGAAACATTCTTAGCGTGCAATACACTCTCTGAACATTCTGATACTCATCCGAATAACTGGCTCAAAGTGCTAGGTATTTGAAAAACCCTCTGGTCTTACTCAAAGTGTAAGAACAGAACACTCACTGACAAGTGAACATTTGGTGACCCCGACTATTTAGAGACCCAGTCAAATCTGATTTCCCCCACCAGTGGTAAGAATCAGACAAGACTAATACGGACTTAACTTAGGTCAAATCAGAATCCCCCACCAGTGGTAAGATTCCGAAGAGACAAGGACAATTGACAACTACAAATTTAGTTAGGCAAATTTGGAGCTGACAATACATAGAAACAATCTGCGAGATTATTGGAGTAATCTCATAGATCTCTCAAAAATTGTAATTTACGCTAATCCTTAAGAAAAGTGTTACACTGGGTAACAACTTAAAGATTACAAATTACAACAGGATTTGGAAGTACCACAATTTGGATTCCAAATATTTTGGTTAAATTGTTTAACCAGGAATACGCTCGACCATTTAATTAAACAAGAGTTTATTAGTGTATATCGACCACTTCAAGGGTGTGAGTAGAGGCATATCCAGCTACTAGCAAATCAATTATCCTCCAACGGGTCTATACACTAAGACAACGAACTTGTAGACATCATGGCTACCAACTCAAAATTGGAAACGATCTTAGACGATCAAGCCAAAATTGGCGAGCAGATACAGGCGTTTATTAGGAATTACAAAAAGGATTCGACTGAACGAAAGCAAAGGACTTCCTATTACACTGATAAGAAAAATCAGTTAGCTAATTTATGGAATATCTTCATGGACGGTAATGCCCAAGTTGAAAGCTTGATTGGAGATACACCAATAAAGCATCAATATTTTGAAACCAACTACTTCTTGAACATAAAAGAAATAGTTGAAAAATGTATGAGAGAATTCAACGCGAATTCAAATAATTCAAGTCGCATTGAGCCTCTCATGCGGCAACAAAATGCTATGCTGAGTTCATTATCTAGAATAATGAATCAGATCTCGTACACGTCTCATAAACAAGTTATAGAGAACTTATGGAATCAGATCACATCGATTCACTATGAGATTTATCGGGAGTTTGAAAATCCCACAGATTTGGGCTATAGCTTGGAAAATTTTACTTCAGCAGAAACAGCTGTTTTGCAAGTTCAAGCGGCAAACAGTGCTGAGACAACGAACACATCAGTACAGGGCAATCAAAATGCAGCATTGCAACTACCAAAAGTCGCTATACCCAAATTTGATGGCGACTATTTAAAATGGCAACAGTTCCATGACTTATTTTTAAAAATGATTCATGAAACGTCATTACCCACAATTCAAAAAATGTGGTATTTAAAAGCTAATCTTTCTGGAGAAGCTGAAAGATTAATTCGCCATTTGTCATTGACAGAGTCTAATTATGAGACTGCCTGGACAATGTTGCAGGATCGTTTTAATAATAAACGAGTCCTTTGCACAGCTATACTACAGAAATTGTTAGATCAACCTAACATTTCAAATGACGGAGAAGTAATTAAAAACTTCCATGATAACATTCATGAAAGTCTGGCTGCCCTCATAAATATAGGTGTCACAACGGACACCTGGGACCCACTTCTGCTTGTTATTTTGACAAAAAAGTTAGATCGGTTGAACCACACGCTCTATGAGCAATCTCTAAAAAATACAAGAGAGCTTCAGCCGGTCAAGGAATTTTTAGCGTTTCTGGAGCAGCGATTCTTAGCTTTGGAAGCTATTGGAGGAAAGACAGCAACCATAAAGGAAAAACATAGAACGTGCGCACAAACTTCAACAAACCGAACACCCACATGTCCATTCTGTCAGCAAGGTGGCCATAAGTTGTATGCCTGTGAAAAGTTCAAATCACAGAAAGTCAACGAAAGATTGGAATGGGTGCAGAAGAAGAAAATCTGCATGAATTGTTTCGCCAATGACCATTGGGCCAAGTTCTGCAAAAGAAGTTGTTGCCTCAAATGCGACAAAAAACATCACACACTTTTGCATTTGGAAAACAATTTGAACAAGGCAGCTATAACATCAGTTTCTGCAAATCCGGAAAAAACGCGTGATTACGTGTTATTGGCAACAGCTCGGGTTATTATACAAGGAAACAATGGACAATTGGGTGAATTTCGAGCATTACTCGATTCCGGGTCGCAAGTCAACCTTGTGTCAGAAAGGGTGATTAAGCGACTATCATTAAAAACGACAGAGTCATCGTTGCGCATAGAGGGAATTGGAGGCCAACCCAAAACCAGCCGACAAAGGGTAAATGTCCTCATGAAATCAATAAATAATGATTTCACGACGAGACTGGAGGCATTTGTATTGCCACACATCGTTGCTGATCAACCTACTCAGCACATTAAGGGATCGCAGTTGAAATTGCCTAATAATATAGTTTTGGCAGATCCAAATTTCAACAAACCAGGAAAAATCGACATCCTCCTCGGCGCGGAGCATTACTACTCCCTATTAATTCCAGAAGCGCAAAGGAAAAAGACGGGAGTGCCGGCAATGCACAATACAGAACTTGGATGGGTTATAGCAGGAAAAATCAAAGCATCATCTAATAAGTCATCCACTTGTGCCGTTGCAACGTCAGAGGAAACACTGGACAAGGCCATCGAAAGACTCTGGCAGTTGGATGAAGTAAAACTATGTAAGCCAGCGCAATCCCCGGAGCAGGAGAGATGTGAGAAGCATTTTCTGCAAAACATTCAGACAGCAGAAGATAACCGATTTATCGTAAGATTACCTTTCTCTGAAAACCCTTCAGAGCTGGGGGAGTCTTGCGAAATCGCTACACGACGTTTTCTAGCTCTGGAAAGAAGATTGGAACGTGAGCCAGAAACACAAAAGGGCTACAGAGAATTCATGGCTGAATACGAATCTCTAGGCCACATGAAGGAAGTAGGGAAACATCTGATTCCCAAAGCACATTACTTCATTCCGCATCATTGTGTATTGAGGCCAGAAAATACAACTACCAAATTACGGGTAGTATTTGACGCATCAGCAAAAACATCGACAGGAAAGTCTTTAAATAGCATACTGCACGCTGGTCCGACAGTACAAAGCGACTTATTAGCCATTTTGCTACGCTTTCGTACTCATAAATACGTTTTCACCGCAGATATCGAGAAAATGTACCGTCAGGTTTGGATCAATCCCAAGGATCAATTCCACCAGATGATTGTTTGGAGACATCATCGAAACGAACCGTTAAAGTACTATCGGTTAAAAACAGTTACGTACGGTACAACCTCAGCACCGTACATGGCTACAAAATGTTTACAATATTTAGCAAAATTAAATAAAGCTAAATATAGTCTCGGAGCGGAAACCCTGGAAAGGGACTTTTACGTAGATGACTGTTTGACTGGTGCTGATTCTTTGCCAGAAGTCATGCAAATGCAACAGGAGCTCAACACACTACTCAAATCAGCAGGCTTCAAACTTCGGAAGTGGTGTGCTAACAACACCAAAATAATGGAATCGATTCCCCAAGAAGATATCATATCAAGCTATGATTTGACGGATGCGGTGGGAAATTGCAGCATTAAAACCCTAGGCATCGTCTGGATTCCCAAGAAGGATCAATTCTGCGGAAAGGCACCAGAACTGACAACAAGAAATGTAACAAAACGCATGGTAGCTTCTGAAAGTGTGCAGGTCTTCGATCCGCTAGGATTATTCGCTCCTATAACTGTGAGATCGAAGATATTTATGCAAGCACTATGGAAGGAAGCGATAGGATGGGATGATGTACTCCCATCACAGTTGCAACAGGAATGGCAAACATACAAGGAGGATCTTCAATTACTTAACGAAATAAAGATACCCAGAAACGTATACAATGGCCAGGTTCCGATCTCAAAGGAAATCCATACGTTTGTGGATGCGTCAGAGAAGGCGTATGGAGCAGCCGTATATGTGCGAGCAGTACACAGAAACAAACGTGTGACTGTTCAACTATTATGTGCCAAATCAAGAATAGCTCCCATTAAGCTGTCTACAATTCCACGACTGGAACTATGCGCAGCTTTAGTTGGAGCTGAGCTTGCGGAAAAGGTGAAGCTTGAACTCAATTTAGATGTAGCAACACCAATGTATTATTGGAGTGACTCAAAGGTGGTTTTATCTTGGATAAAGGCTCCGTCCTACAACTTCCACACATTTGTAGCGAATCGGATATCAAAAATTCAGGAGTTAACATTGCCACGACAATGGAGACACGTACCAAGTACTCAAAACCCCGCTGACGTCTTATCACGAGGAATATCGGCAGCTCAATTAAGGACTCATTCACTTTGGTTTTACGGTCCAATATATTTATCCGGGCCGTCATCCCAATGGCCAACACAAACTGTTTCGATTCCATTGTCTACCTTGGAATCAAATTTGGAAAAAAGACAAAATTTGACTGTTGCAAGTACATCCATTGCCATAGGACAGGATTTGTACAACATGAAGCACAGCAACTCATTTAGTAAGCTTCAACGCATTATTGCATACATGCGTCGTTTCTGCCACGCAAAGAACAGAACAGCAACGACGCAGCTAAACCTGAATGAACTGGAAGAGGCGCGCATGTTTATTCTGCGAAATGTACAACAAAATGCATTTCCTGAATATTACGACACGGTCAAGAAAGGAACTGTCTCGAAGGCCTGCCCGTTCGTGAGTCTAAACCCCATCATGAAGGATTCACTTATTGTAGTTGGTGGACGCTTGGAAAATTCTCGACTTCCTGAGACAGCAAAGCACCAAATCTTGTTGCCATACAATGATCCAATTGTAAAAATGATTGTTCAAGAAATTCATGTACAGAACATGCACTGCGCTCCTTTGGAACTTAGATCCATTTACCAGCAAAATTACTGGATTTTAAATGGCACATCTCTTCCAAGAAGCATAGTGAGGAATTGCGTTCGGTGCCGAAGGTTCCAACCCTCCGGTTTACAACAAATGATGGGAGTCCTACCCTCAGCCAGAGTAACTCCATCAAAACCGTTTTCACACAGCGGAGTGGATTACTGTGGACCTTTCTGGATCCATCATAAGGTTAGAGGAAAGAAACCTGACAAGGCATATATAGCCGTATTCGTCTGTTTCGCATCAAAGGCAGTACACCTGGAGTTGGTCAATGATTTGACAACAGCGGCTTTCATACGTGCACTCAAGCGTTTCTTGGCTCGTCGAGGAAGGATCGACACCGTGTATTGTGACAACGCAACAAACTTCGTAGGAGGTTGCAATCAGTTGAAGGAACTCAATGAAGCAATCTTATCCAGAAAGGCTAAGGATGAGATCACTGAGAGTTGCAATAAATTGAAAATCAATTTCAGTTTTATTCCACCACGTGCTCCTCACTTTGGAGGCTTATGGGAGGCAGCAGTAAAGTCAGCAAAAGGCATTTTAAAAAGAAATGTGGAAACGGCATCACTCACTTTTGAAGAATTGAACACAGTGATTGCGGAAGTGGAAGCCATATTAAATTCGAGGCCCTTGACACCACATTCATCGGATCCCAACGATCTAAAGGCGATCACACCAGGAGATATTCTAATCGGTGAGCCTTTAGTAAGCCAGGTACACTGCGAACCCACTAGCACCACAATCCGTCAACAATGGGACCATTCGTCAAAACTCCGACATAATTTTTGGACCCGATGGTCCTCGGAATATTTAAGTGGACTACAAAGGCGACATAAATGGCATTTACCTCTGCCCAATGTCAAGGAAGGAACACTGGTGTTAATCAAGGAAGATAACGTACCCAGTATGCAATGGCCCATGGGTAAAATCATCAAGGCGTACTATGGATCAGACAATCTAGTGAGATGCGCAGATATCAAAACTCAAAAAGGTGTCATACAAAGAGAAATCCTCAAACTGTGCCCACTGCTACCAGAAGACGAAATCATGGCAGACTTACCTCAAAAACGGGCATCACCACCAGAAGAAGACTCCACTCCCACCAAGGATAATAGTTCCAAAAAGCGCAAAACATCTGGACTACCATCATTAGCCACAACAATAATGATAATGCTGATGATACTACCGCTGGCACTTGCAAAATCGGTAAACATAACGCAATTTGGAACAAAACCTGGGATATACTTCGAAAGGATAGGAACGAGTCGCTTCACCATATCCGAATGGAAGATCATTGCGTACTATGATCTAGCGCCATATTGGGAAGATATGAAACGGTTTTCAACTACAACAGAAAGAGTGGGTGAACTGTGCTCAAAATTACAGACCAGTTCGGCCTGTGAAACGATGTACCAGCATTTTAAACACATTGAAGAGGAACTCAAGATGGAAAATGGATTCCTCAAACCCACCAGACAACGACGATCACCATTGGACATCATTGGAAACATTGCTAGCAGCCTATTTGGAGTGCTTGATTCAAGCTACGCAATAAAAATGGCTCAAATAATCGAGAAGGTGAAGGCAAACGAGAATTACATGTTGACATTACTGAAAAATCAAACATCAGTAATAGATGCAACTGTAAACATTTTGAAACGAAACGAAGGAACCATCTCGAAACGATTGGATTTGTTTGAGACACAAATAGTTTCCATGACCAATGAAAACAGCCGTCATTTGCTCTTCCAATGGTACATCACACTCACAACGCAACTCACTGTAATTGGCATAAATCTACAACGAATACAGACAGAAATTGTCAGCGTATTAACAGACATTCGGCATAACAGCATAAGCCCATTGCTAATATCCCCACGACAACTTGAAGAGCAATTGGAGTTTATGCAGACACATCTATCGGAAGGACAAGCACTGCCAGCTCATAAAAACAACATTGTTCAACTTTATAAATTGATGGAAGCAAAGGGAACAGTGATTGGACAGCATGTTATTTTCCAGATAACTTTGCCGTTACTGAGTATAGACAAAATGGAACTATACAACCTAGTTCCCATTCCAGTGAAGAGCAGTGATGGGATGCAACTAATAAAAATCGATCGGGCAGTAATTGGCGTAAATAGTCATCGAGATCAATTTGTCGGACTTTCACGAGACGATTTTTCAAGATGTTTCCATTTTAACACTGATGAATACATTTGTCACAACAAACAAGCCGTATTCTCCATGGATCAAAGCTGTGAGTTCCTTCTATTCAACGACAAAACATCACCGTTATGTCAAGTCACATACACCAACCAGACATTTTTATGGTTAAACATGGCATCTCACAACCAATGGATTTTTGCCACTCAAACCACGATGGACTTATCAGCTGTCTGCAAAAATCAGCCAGAGTTGATCAGCTTGCAAGGATCTGGTCTTTTGACTGCAGACTCCGATTGCATTATACGTAACGCAGTCATTAGCATAGTTACGCATAGCCTGACCACTAGTTCAACGAAAAACGCCTACATACGCTTTGGGAACTTTGACATAAATAATACAACACAGCCCACAGTTCAAACCAAGATGGACAAAATAAGGGACAATGAATTAGCAAGACTCCAGTCAGAGCTGACGCCAGCCGAAAAAATGAAATTACCCTTCGACATTTCACCAACTCCACGTCATGAAATAATGTCCCACGTCACATTTGGAATAGTTATGCTAATATGCATAACTTACATCATAAGACGACACAGGAAAAACAGGAGAAATCAGACGACCAACAATCAACACGAAGAGATATCACTACCAGAGATTCAATTCCCCAAATCAACGGTGCAGCCAACTTCATCAGCCAAAGGTCCGGTTTCAACGTCCAACAAACCTTACTCAATTAATTGTTGAACTGCAGTTCAACGGCCGGGAGTATGTTAGTTGACACATCAGCCAATGTGTAACAATAGATCACCGGCCGGGAGTATTGTAAGTGGCCACACCGGCCGGGAGCATCTTAAGTGGCCATACCGGCCTCTTTGTAACGAGAGACATGCAGACTGCTGGAGGGAAACCCAAACAAGGATCAACACCATCTGCACGCACCCGTCGTGACCCCTTTCCAATCATAAATTTACCCATGCGCAGACATCGTATTACCATCTGGTGTAAACTGATGTAGGCGCACTTGTATCCTTAAGTTTTAATCGTTACCACATGTTTGTTAGTTCTAAGATACTCACCCTATGTAATATTTGATCCTTAGACTGTAAGCAAAAGGGTATATAAGCCCATACATTGCTCCAATAAAACTAGTACTCAAGAAACATTCTTAGCGTGCAATACACTCTCTGAACATTCTGATACTCATCCGAATAACTGGCTCAAAGTGCTAGGTATTTGAAAAACCCTCTGGTCTTACTCAAAGTGTAAGAACAGAACACTCACTGACAAGTGACCCTCGTTTTTTTTTTTTTTTTTTTTTTTTTTTTTTTTTTTTTTTTTTTTTTTTTTTTTTTTTTTTTCCCCCCCCCCCCCTTTAACCAAAACCTTACCCAACCTACCCCCCCCGGCCGGCAACCCGCTTTCCCTCTTAACTCTTTTTGGGTGTTGTTTTTTTTTTCTATAAAAAAGGGGGGCCCTTTTGCGGGGGGGAGAAACCAAGGGCCCCCGCGTAAAAAATGTTAATTGCTTCTAAGCTTCCTCTGCCAGCAAGATCAGCGGCAGCGCGCTCTCATTTGTCGCGTGCTGTTTTGCGTCTCGCTTTGGCTGCCGACGTCACGATGTTCTGCTTCCCTCTGTTTGTTCTTGCTTGCTGCCAGCGTCGCTGTTTTGCTGCTGTGTCGCTCGCTATCGTTTTCGTCCGCTGCTTCGCTGCTGTTTCTCTCTCTCTGTCGCTTGCTCTCGTTCGCTGCCTGCGTCGTTGTTTGCTGCTGCGCGGCGCCTGCTGTCTGGCTGCTGTCTCTCCCTCTGTCGCTTGCTCTCGTTCGCTGCCGGCGTCGTTGTTTTCTGCTGTGCGGCGTCGCAATTGTTTCGTCTGCTGTCTGGCTGCTGCCTCTCTCTCTGCCGCTTGCTCTCGTTCGCTGCCGGCGTCGTTGTTTTCTGCTGTGCGGCGTCGCCATGGTTTCGTCTGTTTTGCGTTTTCTTTCGATGTTGATCTCCATGTAAGTCGTTGTGTGTGTGCGTCGTTGGTTTTACCGCTGCTCTGCCGGTGGTTTGTCGCTAGCGGGTTGCCGTTCTATACCCTACCTAATCTATTCCCTTCCTCTAGGGTATATCTGACTGATAACTCTGTTTTTGTTCACTTAGCTCCTTGCTATATTTCATGTTCTTAAAAAATATAAATATAATACATGACTTAAAACTAATAAACCAATAATAACAATTGGGCTCCATGCCCTCTGTATGTGAAGACGTTCTTCACACCCCCCCTTACTCCGGGCCGCGATACTTTACTGTGTAGCGGCCTGCCATGTTCCGGACCACCTGGTACCGGTGTCCAGCCGCTGTCATGAGAAATTTGGCCACCCTCGGCGGTCCACTGGCCAGTTGCGCTTGGAGTCGCTCCACTAGCGAGCTCGGCAGCGGGCTCCCGTCGGTGCGCCAGTCTTGTGGGGGCGCTACCCACCGTTCGACATCCGAACCCTGTTCGATTTGGGGTTCCTCCCGCTCGACTGCTGTACCACTAGCGCCCGTTGCTGATCGGTTGGTGAGTTCCCCATAGCGGTCGTCGGCGCAGGGTAGGAGGACCTGCTCCGGCATCGGGGAACGTTCCTCCACGCCCTCTTCCTCCCCGGCCTCTACGCTCCTGGGCTCCTCCATGGTGTCGGAGATCGTCCACTCCGGCGTGACTCCTTCGAAGGGTGGTGGCGTCGGGGTGGAGGTCTTAGAGGACTCCGACTCTGCTCTGGCCTCTTCCGCCCCGCTTATTCGGCGGCATAGGGCGCCTTGACGTTCCAGGAACACCGTGTAGCCGCAGTAGCTGGGGAAGAGGTCCTCCATGGTGATGGGTGGTTGTGCCTCTTCGCCGATGTGGGGGTAGTGGTGACTAACCCACAGCCTTGTACGATGTGCCCGCGACCTGGCCTTGGCCCGAGCGGTGTTGATGGCGGGGTCCAGGGCCCAGTCGCTCAGTTGGAGCAGTTCGAGGGCCATGATAGTCCTGGCGCCGTATGTGGGTGGGGGTCGTGGGTCCTTGGGTTCCTCGCTTGCGTGTGTCTCCGGCATCTTATGTTGGTTCGACTGAAATGATTCGGTAAGCTTAGTACTATCTTAAAGGTTACCCTGCCTATTCGGTGCGGGAGCATGGATCTTAATATATACAATGGTAGCTTAATCTAACGATGTTCGTTCAGGGCGGGTTCCGGTGGCTCATGGTATACCTTGAGGTCTGCGATGTTCGCGGTGCGTCGCTGTCGTCCTCCTACGAGCTGGAGTCGTACGACGTTTTGTGACAAGAATTTGACCACTCTAAAGGGTCCGATGAACTTCGGGACCAGTTTTGCAGCGAACCCTTCGGCCGCCTTACTCAGGAAATGCGTACGTACCAGTACCTGACTTCCTACGGCTGGCCTCCAGTCTCTCCGCCGCAAATTGTAGTGGCGACTCTGCTCGAGTGTTGCCCTCTGTGCGTTTGCTTGGGCTATCTGGAACGTCTCTCGCAGTCGATCCGCCTTCTCCTGAATCGATAGAGCCGGTTGTCCTGTCCCTGGGGTGACTTCCTCGAAGAGAGCTCCTGGCAGTCGCGGTTCACGGCCTTGTACCATGAACGCGGGGCTATACCCGGTCGTGTCGGACACGCTCGAGTTGATGGCCAGGCTAAACTCCGGAAGTAGTGTGTCCCATGTGTTCTGATGTCCATCCAGGTATTGTGCGATCATCGTCTTCGCAGTTCGGTTTGCTCGTTCTGTCGGGTTCTGGTTCGGGCTGTACGGTGCGGTGTATTGGACCTCGATTCCTGCCTGTTGAAGGAAGTTGCGGAATGCTTTGCTGGTGAATTGGGTCCCGTTGTCGCAGACCATCCGTCTCGGGGTCCCAAACCGGCTGATGATTCTTTCTCTGATTGCCTTTTCTAGAGTCGATGATGTCGCTCGTCGAAGTGGAATGAGTTCGACCCATTTGCTGAAATGGTCGAACAGAATTAATAGCATTGTGTTTCCCATCTTAGACCTTGGCAAGGGGCCTACGAAGTCTGCGCACACTGTGTGGAACGGTCCGTCGACCTGTCGCGTCAACATCTTTCCGGCTGCCTGTAGCTGACTGGCCTTGTATTTCTGGCAAGACTCGCATCGTCGTACGTAACGGGTAACGTCTCGAAAGTATCCAGGCCAGTAATAGCGTTGAGCCACTCGGGTTACCGTCTTCCGGATGCCGAGATGGCCAGCCGTTGGTTTATCGTGGCATTCCTGGAGACGCAAAGTTTCCACTGAGTATGTTCCTCTTCTGCGGGACGGCTTCCAAAGTGGCGATAGAGCTGGTTGTTGGTCACGAGGTAGTCCGGAAACTGCTTCGGATCTTCCTTCACAGCTTTCATCCGTTGCTGCCACCATTGACAAGTGGGTGTCTCCTGTGCAGTGTCTCCGTCGGTTGTCGCGAAAGTGCATCCGCAACCACATTCTGCTTCCCTCTCCTGTACTGAACGTCGAACTGGTACTGTTGCAGTTCCAGCGTCCACCTGGCGATCCTCCCCGAAGGATTTTCTATTGAATTCATCCATTTTAGCGCCAGATGGTCGGTTATCACGGTGAAATGGTACCCTTCCAGGTAACATCTTAGCTTCCGTATGGCCCAGACGATGGCTAAACATTCCTTTTCCGTTGCGCTGTAGTTCATCTCTTCCTTGGCTAACCGCCTGCTCACGTACGCGACCACTCGTTCCTGGTTATAGATTTCTTGTGTTAATACCGCTCCTAGGCCATAGTCGCTCGCATCTGTCTGTAGTGTGAAACGCTGGTTGAAGTCGGGACATGCTAGTACTGGCGCCTGCACTAATTTCGCCTTTAGCTCCTCGAATGCCTGCTGTTGCGGTTGATCCCACTCCCACTTTTGACCCTTCCGGAGAAGTATTGTCATGGGTTGGACTATGTCTGCGAAGTTTGGCACGAACCGGCGGTACCATGAGGCTAGGCCAATGCACTGCCTTAGTTCTTTGAGTGTCGACGGTGGCTTCAAATTTTGCACCGCTTCGATCTTCTCTGGGTCCGTGTTAATACCAGCCTTGCTTATGACATGTCCCAGGTACGTGAGCCTTCTTCTAAAGAACAGGCACTTCTCGGGGTTCAGGCGTAGGTTCGCTCGATGTAGCCTCCTGAACACTTCTCTCAGCACTTCCATATGTTTGTCCAACGTCGATGCCACCACTACGATGTCGTCCAGGTACGCAAAAGCAAATGGTTCCATGTCTGGGCCGATGATACCATCAAGTGCCCTTTGAAACGTCGCTGGTGCAGAGTGAAGTCCGAACGGCATGACTTTCCATTGAAATAAGCCTCGGCCAGGTACCGTAAACGCGGTACATTCCCGGCTGTCCTTTGCCATGGGGATTTGCCAGTATCCATTCTTGAGATCCAACGTAGAGATGAATTTGGCATTCCGTAGGCGTTCCAAGATGTGGTTCATTCGTGGCAGTGGATACGCATCGGGGATTGATCGCTCGTTCAATTGGCGATAGTCCACACACATGCGCCATTGGTTGTTTTTCTTGCGCACGAGGACGATTGGTGCGCTGTGGGGGCTCCTAGATGGCTCGATGCATCCTTGGCGTAACAAGTCATCCACCTGGTCGTTGATAACTTGCTGCATGGCTGGGTTCTTTGGGTAGTAGCGTTGTTTAATGGGCCTGTCATCCCGCATCGTAATACGATGTTCGGTGATTGACGTGGTTCCGTGCAACGCCGCAAACTTCCCTAGTTCTTGTTCTAAGAACCGGACTACGTGTGGGTTGGAGAGGGGATCCGTGCGCATATCGGCCTGGCACGGCTCTTCGGGTATGTCCGGGTCTATTCGGCCCGCTGTAGCAGTCATGTTGTGTGACGCGGATGCCGATGTTAGACACGTGTCAGTGGAATCCATTCCCAGTGCTTCGGTTGTCGTTCCCGTTCCCAACTCCTCGGATGGAGTCGCCTCCGGTTGCGTGCTACGGCGCACGGCTCCTCCTTGGGTAGGTTCAGTGACGGCTTCCGAGAGCACTGGTTACTGGTTACTTTCTTGGTGCCTAGGTGAATTTCTGCCAGGATTACCTTATCCAATACTCTGGTGGTGCCGTCAGCTATTGTGATCGTCGTGTATACCCTCCGCTCCTTGCATTGGGGCCGGAGGTATGCTGCCGCTGCGGTGCTGACGAAGCTCCTTGTGGCTCCGGTGTCGATGGTTCCGTCCATCGGCCATCCGGCCACCCAGACCGGGGCGGTAACCCGGCCCGCAGTGATGCTTAGTTCCTTGTCTATTGTTGGGACGGCGGCTGATCCGTCCCCGGGCGGTCCCTCTGGCCCTGGAGACGCTGGCCGTTTCCCTGCTGCTGTCGTCGGCAACACTCTACTGTTCGTATTCCTCTGTGTCCGCATTCCCAACAGAATAGCATCGGGCGAGCTCGGCAACTGCTCTGAAAATGCCCTATCTCTCCGCACCGTCGGCAAGCTCGTGTGACATCGATGCGATCCGCCGTGGCATTCGTGATGGACCGGTGCATCGTCTCTGTAGCGGGTGGAGTAGGGGGGTTACGAAACGGATTTACGTGACGTGGCCCCGTTCCGTTGTGTCTAGTTGCGCGTTGAGCCTCCAGACTCCGCAACTCCTCGTAAGTCAGAGCCATCCGAGTCAAGGCTGCTATGGTGTCAACCTCGGTGCGCTTGGTGTATAGCCGGTAATCAGGTAGCATGTTGTCATAGATCCGGTCAAGCTGTTCCGTCTCGCTCACTCCGGCCCTTTGCATCATGACCTTTATATCGATCAGGTAGTCCTGGAAAGGTTCCTTCTCCCTCTGAGTCCTTGCCCTAATCTCGTCGCCAAGCCGTGAGAAATATCGGGGCGGCAGGAAGAAGTCGGTGAAACTCCGACGGAACATTGACCACGTAGCGCTCTGTAGCCCACTTCCTCGAAACCAATCTTCGGCGCGTCCAGTCAGGAATTCGGGGCAAGCAATCCATATCTACCTGGTAGGCCATAGCTCTCTCCTCTAGTTGTTCTATGAAGCGGAGGGCATCCGTTCTCCCATCAAAGGTGATTCTCCACTTCTGGAGTTGGTGTGCCAGCCCGGCGTACGAGGGTTCGTCTCGATGCTTGTCCATCGGGGATGGTTCCTGTTGCCCCTGGTTGACGTCGTTCATTGGTCGTTTCGGTCCCTGTCGCGGAGGTACCGTTAAACTTACGCCCGTAACTGGTTCCACCTCCCCTCGTTCCTCTTTGGGTCTACTAGGGCTAGGTGTGGACCGTGGCCCGTACACCTCCGCCAGCTCGTCCAAGCGTTGCCGTGTGGCGGCGGGAAAGTCCTCACGGCCAATAAACACCGAAAGGCGTCGGCGTAGCTCCTCTACGGTGCCTGTTGTGTCAATATTGAACTCCGATAATATCGCTTCTAGTTCGTTCTTGCGACGATAACTAACCCAGCTGTGTTTGCTCATGATGTAACTACGTTACAGTAGTTCGGCCGTGTGTCGAGTGAGAATGCGATGATCCGGTAATGCCTCTATATAAGCGATACGATGAATTACAAACGATGATTTTCCTAGAGGAATGCTCTAGCAGACGATGCGATGACCCAGGGAAACGTAGCGATGATTGAGACGAAGCGAAGTGTTTATATAGAGGGACGCTCTATATAAGCGATGCGATGAATTACAAACGATGATTTGCTTAGAGGGATCCTCTAGCAAATTGTGCGATGACCCAGAGAAACGTAGCGATGATTGAGACGAAGCGAAGTGTTTATATAGAGGGACGCTCTATATAAGCGATGCGATGAATTACAAACGATGATTTGCTTAGAGGGATGCTCTAGCAAATTGTGCGATGACCCAGAGAAACGTAGCGATGATTGAGACGAAGCGAAGTGTTTATATAGAGGGATGCTCTATATAAGCGATGCGATGAATTACAAACGATAGTTTGCCTAGAGGGATGCTCTAGCAAACTGTGCGATGACCCAGAGAACCGTAGCGATGATTAAGACGAAGCGACGTGTTTATATAGAGGGATGCTCTATATAAGCGATGCGATGAATTACGAACGATAGTTTGCCTAGAGGGAGGCTCTAGCAAATTGTGCGATGACCCAGAGAACCGTAGCGATGATTACGACGAAGCGAAGGCTTTATATAGAGGGATGCTCTATGTAAGCAATGCGATGAATTACAGACGATAGTTTGCTTAGAGGAGTGCCCTAGCAGACGATGCGGTGAATTATGAACGATGCGATGAATTATAAACGATGCGCTTAATTATAAACGATGCGTTTAGTTATAAACGATGCGATGAATTATAAACGATGCGATGAATTATAAACGATGCGATGAATTATAACCGATGCGATGAATTATAAACGACGTGATGGATTATAACCGGTGCGATGAATTATAAACGATGCGCTTAATTATAAACGATGCGTTTAATTATAAACAATGCGATGAATTATAAACGATGCGATGAACTAGAAACGATGTGCTTAATTATAAACGATGCGTTTAATTATAAACGATGCTGTTGAAAATAACCAATGTATACATACTTATTAATCGCTATACTATATATATATCGATACTTTTATGTTTTTGTTTAACACTGGATTAGAGCGTCAGTATACATACTGCACTATGAATTTCACCATAGTTAGTTGCGAATAAAACTTGAAGCCGAATGGTCTATTATTTTTCACTACTGCGTATTTTATTCTTCCACGAACCGTCTGCAACTCTATTTCTATTACGAATAGGTTATGGGCCCAGACATGGTCAGTTCGTCGTTGTAATGAAATAAGTGGAATATAAATGTTTGTTTTATTCGAATCGCCTTAAATGCACACTGAGCAAAATGAATAGCTTATACCAAATTGAGAAGCTGGAAGAAGGAAATTACGAATCCTGGAGCATACAGATGCGCAGCGTTTTGGTACATGCTGGGTTATGGAACTTGGCATCGGGTGCATTAAAGCAGGAGGACGCTGATGATAGTTACGACTGGATTGGCAAGGATAGCAAGGCCTTAGCTACAATCACACTTAGCGTCAAGGTATCGCAACTGGTGTATATTAAGAATTGCGAAACATCATTTACGGCATGGTCAAAGTTGAAGTCGGTGCACCAGCCGAGTGGACCAGTACGAGAGGTGGCACTTTATAAGAAGTTGCTGGGTCTGAGAATGTCGCCAGGACAAAACATAAGCAGCCACATGAAAGCGTTTTACGAGACGTCGGATCAGCTATCTGCAGCAGGAGTAGAGATAAGCGAAAAGCTACGAGCGATTATCTTACTATCTAGTCTTCCAAAGGAATACGAAAATTTCGTTGTGGCAATTGAGTCTCGCGACACGATGCCGGAATTCGAAATTCTTTGCATAAAAATACAGGAAGAAGGAGAGAGAAGATCAGCTGATGAAAGGGACAGAGAGCCATCGCAGGCATTAACGGCATGCAGCACGAAAGAGGGTGCAAAGAAGATCAGCAAAAGATCCATTATTTGCTACAATTGTGGCAAGCGTGGCCATATTAAAGCAAATTGCCGGAGTAAAAGTACGGACAAAGAAAATGTGAAGCACAGAGAACAAACTCAAAAGTGCAGTTTGTTGGGAGCACTGGATGCTAAAAGATTTGACCGTACGAAGTGGATTCTGGATAGTGGCGCAACCAGTCATATGTGTTGTGAGAAAAGTATGTTCAGTACTATGAAAAGCCATACGGAAATGATCGGCCTGGCAGGAGACAGCTTTCTACAAGCAGAAGGCATTGGCGAAGTTAAATTGCAAATGGATCGATTTGTAATTCTCCTGAGTGACGTTCTCTATGTGCCGGATATGATAGGAAACTTCATGTCAGTCAGTCAATCTGTGGAAAAAGGAAACGTCGTACACTTTGAAGGCAAAAGTGCAAAAATCATTCAGCAAGGCGAATGCATTTTGGAGGCCAAAAAGGATGGAAACCTGTACACTTTCGAAGGAAAGAAAACGCAGTGTTTTGCAGTCGTCGCAAATGGAGCATTATGGCACAGACGCTATGGACATTTAAATTACCGGAGTTTGTCCGACTTGATTAAGAAGAACATGGTCTCTGGTATGGAATCATTGTCAGTATCTTCAGCTGCGTCGTGCAAAACATGTATGCTGAGCAAAATTCATGAGCAACAGTTCCCAAGGTCAAGTGAGAGCCGAGCGACAGAGATACTGGAACTTGTGCATTCGGATGTTTGCGGACCATTTGAAACACGATCAATAGGTGGAAACAGATATTTCCTCACATTCATCGACGACAAATCCAGAAGAATCTTTATATACTTCATAAAGACCAAAGATGAAGTGTTCTCAAAGTTTGTGGAATTCAAGCACATGGTTGAACGGCAAACCGGAAGGAAATTGAAGTGTATTCGCAGCGACAACGGTCGCGAATACGTCAACAAAACTTTTGATGGATTTCTAAAGGAAAATGGAATCACTCGGCAACTGACGATTCCATATACACCACAACAGAATGGTGTAGCAGAGAGGGCTAACCGTACAATTGTGGAGATGTCACGATGTCTTCTCGTGAATTCTGGACTAAAGGAACCGTTGTGGGCAGAAGCAGTATACACAGCAGTGTATCTGCGCAACCGTTCTCCTACAAGCGCACTCGAAGACATGACTCCAATGGAAGCCTGGAATGGTAAAAAACCTTCTGTTACTCACCTTAAAGTATTTGGATCTATTGCAGTGGCTTTGGACAAGGGTCATCGCCGAAGCAAGTTCAAGGCAAAGGGCAAAGAGTACTACATGGTGGGCTACTCAAGAACTGCAAAAGGGTACCGTCTCTACGATCCGAGCAGCGGACAAGTAATTGAGAGAAGAGATGTCCAGTTTGATGAGCAGGATAGCAGTGATTTGAAAAGTTCACATCAATCGCTAGTTGATTTGAGTCAATCAGAGGAACAACCTTTTGAAGAAAAAGATGACAGCGAAAACGACGAAATCAACGAAGATGTAAACAGCATCCTGAATCCGAGCGACGAAGTCAACATTGGCAGTAATGATGAAAGTAACAGCAGTGAGGACTTCTTAAGTGCAAATGAAGAACCGCATCCGCGCATTGGTCCAGGGAGACCTAAAATAATTCGCACTGACAAAGCAGTACAATATACTGGGTGCTGCGGTAAACCAAGATATCTTCATACCAGCGACCTACGAGGAAGCAATTGGCTGCACAGATGCTACATTGTGGCGTGAAGCAATGGATAAAGAGTACAACGCATTGATTAAGAATCAAACGTGGGAGTTGCAACCATTGCCAACGGATCAGCGAGCTATAGGTTGTAAATGGGTCTACAGCGTCAAACGTGACGTTGATGGAGAAGTTGATCGCTACAAGGCAAGGCTTGTAGCTAAGGGTTGCTCGCAGGAATATGGCATCAACTACAAGGAAACCTTCTCACCCGTGTGCAGATTAGAGAGTGTTCGCCTAATACTAGCTTTAGCTGCTGAACTAAAATTGTATCTACATCAGATGGATGTCTGCACTGCTTATCTGAACAGTAATCTTACGGAAACTGTTTACATGAGACAACCTAATGGCTTCGAAGATGCAAACCAACCACGCAAGGCTTTATTGCTGAAAAAAGCAATATATGGGCTTAAACAGGCAGGAAGAGAGTGGAACGCCAAACTGGATAGAGCATTACGGAATATTGGCTTTATTCCATGTATCAATGAACCGTGCCTATACAAAAATGAAAGCCTGGGAAATTTGGCCCTAATATTGGTCTATGTGGATGACCTGATTATCGCATGCAAAGATGAAAATGATCTGCGAAACATAAAGGCAAACATTTCCAAATCATTTGAATGTGTGGACAAGGGACCATTGCAGCTAATCTTAGGCATAGAAGTGCATCGAGAAGGTGATCTAGGCGAGATCAAAATATGCCAAACGCAGTATATCCGGGATCTTCTGCGTAGGCATGGACTCGAAGACTGTAGAACAACTGCAACTCCTCTGGATCCAGGACATCAAGTGGCTTGTCAAAACACGGAGTGCCAGAAAGTTGATGTCACGTCCTATCAATCTATTATTGGCGAATTGATGTGGATAGGGTTGTCAACACGACCGGACATTATTCACTCAGTCACAAAGTTAGCTCAACGAAATCAGGATCCACATATAGAGCACATGACGGCAATCAAGCATGTGATGAGATATCTTGCAGGGACCCTGAACTATAAGCTACACTACCAAGAGTGTAAGCAGCCATTTATGGGATATGTGGACGCAGACTGGGCTGGTGATCAAACCGATCGCAAATCATATACAGGATATGCATTCTACTTGGCTGGCGGTCCTGTGTCATGGAAATCTGAAAAGCAACAAAGCGTGGCACTCAGCAGCACCGAAGCGGAGTATGTGGCCTTGTCAGTGGCTTGCAAAGAGGCTATAGTCTTACGACGACTAACTAGTTCAAGAAATTGGCTGCGGAAATCAAAATACTCAAACGTTCCTATATGGAGACAATTTGAGCGCGCAAAGATTGGCAGAAAACCCGGTACATCACTCAAGAGCAAAACATATTGATATCAGGTATCACTTTGTTAGAGATGTCATCAAGGAAGGGCAGATTGAAATGAAGTATCTATCTACCGATAAAATGATTGCAGACATATTAACAAAGAATTTGCATAAACAAAAACATGTTGAATTTACTAACAAATTAAGTTTAAAGTAAGAATGTCTACATTGAGGAAGGGTGTTGAAAATAAC
Organism: Drosophila cardini; assembly: GCA_018903735.1. NCBI lineage: Eukaryota > Metazoa > Arthropoda > Insecta > Diptera > Drosophilidae > Drosophila > Drosophila cardini. Next base: position 29,368 of record JAEIGM010000138.1, on the reverse strand, counting down.
CAATGTATACATACTTATTAATCGCATACTATATATATATCGATACTTTTATGTTTTTGTTTAACACTGGATTAGAGCGTCAGTATACATACTGCACTATGAATTTCACCATAGTTAGTTGCGTAATAAAAACGAAGCCGAATGGTCTATTATTATTTCACTACGATGCGTATTTTATTCTTCCACGAACCGTCAACGATGATTGGTGCTTAGAGGAATGCTCTAGCAAACTATGCGATGACTCAGAGATAAGCGATGCGATGAATTATGAAAAAAAATGATTTGCTTAGAGGAATGCTCTAGCAAATGTCGAGTCAATGGTGCTGTGCTTGGTCCGCGTGTCGAGCAAAGAATGATCTCGACACGTTGTGTTACCGGCCTTATATAGGCCGCGGCAGCGTCGCTGCCGGCGTCGCGTCGTTGCCACTCGGGTTCGGTTTCGGCTTCGGCTTCGGTCGTCTAACTCTGCTCTGTCTATCTCTGTTCGGTGCGCTCTCTGCTACTCTCTCACTGCTTCGTTCTCTTCGCTTTCTGCTATGTGGCTTTTCTTTATGTCTCTGTGTTTTCGGCTATTCCTTGAGTGTGCACAAACACGAGGAGAAAATCAAGGAAGACGTAATGCAAAACAAGTAAGAAAGGCTACAGTCGAGCGTGCCGACTGTAAAAGACCCCGTACTCATACCAATGCCAATCATTGGCTACCAACCTGTGTAGTAAGCATTTTCCATACAAAAAGAAAATGAAGAAGAACCTGATTGATTCCTATTTTATATATGTACATATATATATATATACAAAAAAAAAAAAAAAAAAAACATCAGCTTGTAATAGGGATGTGAATTGCCAAGAAAATACCGATATCGTTATTAATTAAAATATCACATATCACGCGTTCCGATATCGATATTATCTATAACAGACAATATAGATATCGACATAATGACCAATTGTCGCATTCAATTATACATATCGTATTGAATATCGATATATTACATATCGTATGCATACATGTGCGTGCATCGTCCGTAGGCAGCGCTGTCGATACACAAGCAGCGAAAACGTTCGCTCACATGTTTATATGCTTCTGCTCTCGCTTGCACACATGCATTGACATTGCGTGCAATTGTTAACTTTGTTACGTGTCTAGCTCTTTTGTTTATTGTCCGATTTGTATGCAACTTTCAGGATAGTTTGTTATACTCTGTCTCCAAACACATTTCAAATTACAATACCGTACGATAAGTGCAAATGCCTTAAAAATGGCATTGAAGTTTAAAAATTACTTCATTCTTGTGGGAAAACGGGGCGTGGCAGTCCAAAAATTTTAATGACAATGCATTTATGCTGTCTCTAGCAACCTACATACCAAAAATGGTATTCCTAAGTGCTATAGTTACTGAGATATTCGCTTAAAACATCAATTTTTTTGTAGGTGACCATAGTTATTTACAATTTGCGGAGGCGGTAAGGGGCGTGGCAAAGATTTGAAATAAACTTGATCTGCCTGACATAATGATCGGGACTTTCATTCTAAATTTGGTGGCTCTAGCTCTTGTAGTTTAAAAGATCCAGGTGTTCATACGGACAGACGGACAGACGGACAGACGGACATTGCTATATCGACTCGGCTGTTGATGCTGATCAAGAATATATATACTTTATGGGGTCTGCCACGCCTCCTTCTGCCTGTTACGCACATTTCGCTTCAGATCAAACTTATTTAGACCCCTCTCTCTTTTTTAGAGTACGGGGTCTAAAAACTCGCGCCTCGTGTGTCATTGAGGTTATGTTGCGTCTTTCCCCTCATGATTCCCTACTTGAGGGTTTTTATTCCATCAAAGATGTTTTCTCTACTTTTTTTTTTTCAAAATAAGCCCAGGGGTTCCCCCTCGGGGCGCCACTTGTAAAGAAGTTCTAAGGCTGGGGTATTTCTCAGCTCTACCGGAGTCCTCTTTATAAGAAATTTATAAAACCTGGAACCATGGAGGCGAGACTGAATAGACGCTGCGATGTAATTAGCGACTATTCTAGGGAAAAATACAACTGAGTGGAAAGAGTTTCTGTTGGCACACCAACGATGAGGGATCCCGGTACGTTACATAGGTCCAAGTAAAACGGCCTATGGCCCACTGTACGTCGTCGATGGTTATCTGCACGTAAAACGTGCTAGATTCCACTGTCCGTGGCGTCGGCAAATATCCGCGTAAAACGCAGTAATTCGCCTAATCTGTCCCACTGTGCGGCGTCGGTGGCTATCTGCACGTAAACGTACTGATAGATCTCACTGTCTGTTGCGTCGGCAAATACCGCGTAAAAACGCAGTAATTTGCCTATCTGTCCCACTGTGCGGCGTCGGTGGCTATCCGCACGTAGAACGTGCTAGATCTCGCTGTCGGTTGTGTCGGCAAATATCCGCGTAAAACGCAGTAATTTGCCTACCTGTCCCACTGTGCGTCGTCGGTGGCTATCCGCACGTAGAACGTGCTAGATCTCGCTGTCCGTTGTGTCGGCAAACATCCGCGTAAAACGCAGTAATTTGCCTACCTGTCCCACTGTGCGGCGTCGGTGGCTATCCGCACGTAGAACGTGCTAGATCTCGCTGTCCGTTGTGTCGGCAAATATCCGCGTAAAACGCAGTAATTTGCTTATGTGTCCCACTGTGCGTCGTCGTTGGTAAACTGGGTAATTGCTAAGCCGTGTATTTTCGTTGCACTGTTCAGTTTTATGTTCAATTTGCTTTCACTTATGTCTATTGCTCCACGCACCGTCTTACACAAACCTGACCTAACCTAACCTCCCTAGCCGGCAACCACGCTTACCTGCTTACGCATCTTTCGGTGTTGTCGCTTCTGTCGATCGAAATGCGTCGTCCTCTTGCTGTGGTGAAGAACCAAGTGCCCGAGCGTAAATTATGCTAATCGCTTCTAAGCGTTCTCTGCCAGCAAGATCAGCGGCAGCGCGCTCTCATTTGTCGCGTGCCGTTTTGCGTCTCGCTTTGGCTGCCGACGTCACGATGTTCTGCTTCCTCTGTTTGTTCTTGCTTGCTGCCAGCGTCGCTGTTTTGCTGCTGTGTCGCTCGCTATCGTTTTCGTCCGCTGCTTCGCTGCTGTTTCTCTCTCTGTCGCTTGCTCTCGTTCGCTGCCTGCGTCGTTGTTTGCTGCTGCGCGGCGCCTGCTGTCTGGCTGCTGTCTCTCCCTCTGTCGCTTGCTCTCGTTCGCTGCCGGCGTCGTTGTTTTCTGCTGTGCGGCGTCGCAATTGTTTCGTCTGCTGTCTGGCTGCTGCTCTCTCTCTGCCGCTTGCTCTCGTTCGCTGCCGGCGTCGTTGTTTTCTGCTGTGCGGCGTCGCCATGGTTTCGTCTGTTTTGCGTTTTCTTTCGATGTTGATCTCCATGTAAGTCGTTGTGTGTGTGCGTCGTTGGTTTTACCGCTGCTCTGCCGGTGGTTTGTCGCTAGCGGGTTGCCGTTCTATACCCTACCTAATCTATTCCCTTCCTAGAGGGTATATCTCACTGACTTTAAGTCTCTTTTTGACCACTCACCTCCTTATTTTTATTTCATGTTCTTAAAAAATATAAATATAATACATGACTTAAAACTAATAAACCAATAATAACAATTGGGCTCCATGCCCTCTGTATGTGAAGACGTTCTTCACAAAATCATCCTTCTTTGTCTGATCGTAGGACAGTGATCGATGTAATTTTCTTACACAAACTAATCAACACAAACAAGATTAATTTCGCTTCGCCTTTCAGACCCACTAGAAACTTTCTTCCCCTTTCTCATCAACCCTGTACTACTAACCTTGCTGTCCATAACCCTTTTCCGGAATTTTTGAGTAGTAACTATAACAAACTTTCTCGAGTTGAAGGTATTTCTACTTCCATCCCTTTCATTAGAGATTCTATTCTTTCTCACCTGTCTAGATTTTAATTAATATAATTTACATACATAAATTATTATATCTTTTGTCGTATTGTAATGTTTTGTCATATTGTAATGTATTTTTATTATATTGTAATCGTTTTTTTCACTAACAAATCCGTTTCGCGTTTTTCGTTAGCTGTATGCGGTGTGCCCCTCGGTCGGTTGGGTGGGGGGGTGGCTGCATTATTTGGTTCCGCGTCAACAAAACACGTTCTCGTCCCGTTAGTACATCAACGTCTAAATATAAAATATGTCTGAGGGCGCGTCAACTGTACTTTGCGCGCGTGTGTGAGTGAGCACGCGTCTGCCGAATGACGCCAATTCGTTTATGTGTGATCGCGATACCAGGCTTGCGCACTTTTCGATCGCCGTTTCCCCGTGGGCTTTCTTTACTCCCCTTGCTTAGAAACTTTTCGCAACTGTTTTTCTGTGCTATTCTATTCGTGTTGTTGCTCTTATTTCTTTCTTAGTGCGCACTTGTCTGTGCGTGCTGATGGTTTTATGTTGCCGGTATGCAACGCCTCTAAGAACTGCAGCGTCCCTGCTCGGGCGCCAATTTTACAGACATTTCCAGCCGGGGTACTGAGCTCAGTCTACCCAGGGTCTGACTTTGCAAGGAAATTTATTTAATGCAACGACGCACAGAGAGGCAGCGGGCCAAAAAACTTTGCAAAAATCAACTCTTTTGAACCAATAAAGATATTTGAAAAAATTTATAAAGCACTCAACAAAAACTTAATAAGCTATAAAATGATTAAAAAAATTTAAGGTCAAAGTTCACTAATGTTTCTGCTCATATTAGACATATAAATTAAAAACTTTAAAAATACAATTCCTTATCGCAAACTATTGTTTACAATCTTATTTTATATTGATATTACATTTTGATATGTTTAAGTCAAATTTCTGAACAAATTTACTTAATGCTGATGCCAACATTTTTGGTTATATTATTTTGAAGTTATTATTGTTTACTTATTTTTATTGTAATTTTCCTTTAAAACATACATTTACATTTACTTTAATACCTAATAGACTTAACTTTATGGAACTGTAACTATTCTCTTCGAAATCCTTTTAAAATAGGTGGATCTGATGATGCTGCTTGGTTGCAAACAAAGTCTATTTTGTTTCAATGTAAATCGTAAATTTTTGCAGAAATTAAACTCTTAACCCTTTATTGTTCTTTATCTCCGATTTTAAAATAAACAAGAAAGGAAAGTACAGTCGAGCACACCCGACCGTAGAATACTCTCTGCATTTTATTTCCGATCATTTTAATAAAATCGGTATTCGGGTATATCAGTTGAAAGTACTTGCAATAGAACACGTTGAAACTAAAACATCTGTTTGTATGTATACACACACATATACATTTGACATTATATGTATGCACGCACATATGTATGTGTATATGTAATACATACACAATTGGTTGGCACAGCCAGCATTCGCGAGCAGCGCTGTCGCTAGCAAGCAGCGAAAACGTTCGCTCACATGTTTGTATGTTTCTATCTCGCTCGCACACATGCATTGGCATTGCGTTCAATTATCAACTTTCTTACATGTCTAGCTCTTTTGTTTATTGTCCGATTTAGATGCAACTTTCAGGATAGTTTAATATATTTTGTCTTCAAACGAATGTGAAATAACAATAATGTACGATAAGAACATATGCCATAAAATCGGCATTGAAGTTTGCAAATTATTTTTTCCTTGTGGGAAAAGGAGGGGTGGCAGTCCAAAATTTTTGATGACAATACAATTATGCCGTCTCAAGGAACCTACATACCAAAATGGGTGTTCCTATGTGCCACAGTTACTGAGATATTCGCCTAAAACATCAATTTTTTACGAGGTGTTTCTAGTTTTTTGCGCATTGTGGGCGAACGGGGCGTGGCATCGAAAAAAAAAAAGATTCTTGTATTGACTGACTTAATATCGAGTCGATTGTGACTAAATTCAAACTTGTAGCTCTTACCATCTCTGAAATCTGTTTGTTCATACGGACAGACGGACAGACAGACAGACAGACAGACAAACAGACGGACAGACGGACATGGCTATATCAACTCGGCTTGTGATGATGATCAAGAATATATATACTTTATGGGGTCTGCCACGCCTCCTTCTGCCTGTTACATACTTTTCACAAACCCAATATACTCTCTCTTGCAGAGAGTATAAAAATACGCTTAATTTTTCTTTTTCGATTTTTGGGTATTTTGGCTTAAAATGACAGAAAAGGATGCGTTGTTTTTTTTAATGTATGCACAAAGGGTTATATTTTGAACACTAAATGAATTAAACAAAAGAAACAAAATATACAAAACAAACGTAAGAAACATAGATTATTTAACAAAAAAATAATTAATTAAATACATTTTCAAAATTACGTCTGTAAGAAAAAAATTATTTTAATTTTTTTTAAATTTGCAATGCAAAATTTTCTACACGGGTCACTTTTAACAAGAAAGAAATGCACAGTCGAGCACGCCCGACCGTAGAATACTCTCTGCATTTTATTTCCGATCATTTTTATAAAATCGGTATCCGAGAAAATCAATTGATAGTACTTGCAGTAAAAGACGTTGAAATAATAACATCTGTTTGTATGTATGCACACACATATACATGTAGAATGTTTATTATTCAGAATTTCAATGAATAGTTAAATTAGGTATTACAAAGTTCAAGTGAATAGAAATAAATGACCAATTTCAAACAAAATGCCGCAATACAACTTTGATGACTCCTTCCACAACGTACGAACAACTTTCAACTTATCTACTCGGGACTCAAGATCTTCAACAGCCACGCTCGACAACGTTTTCTTTTCAACTAACTCTTTTTCATCTTTTCTTCGTCTCCTCCATGTATCGGGTTGTCATCCCGTTGCGTTTCATCCCATCGTTTCCTCCATATATGGGGTTGCCATCCCGTTGCGTTCCAGCCCATTGTTACTTTCGGTCATCCTGATCACGGTCTTCTGACCCAGACGACAACAGCTCCTCGTTCACAAGTACGTATTTCCACAGTTTCATATTGTCGTTGCTTGTAGAAGTTATGGATGGACCTTCCACATTTGCGGCTCTCTTGACATCATACCGGCCATTGCGCTTGACCTTAATTATTTCATATGGGCTAAGAAAGGAGCTTTAAAGTTTTCGGTCCGCCGTAAACTGGGTGCGTCGTATTGCCACCAAGTCACCTTCCTTGTAACCGTGTTCTTCTTTTCGTGTTTTGTCATAGTTCTCCTTGTACTTCTTCTTGTGAGCTTGCACAATACTGTTCTTTGCCTCCTCCATTAATTTCTGTCTATCATTGTCAAACTCGCTTATCCATTCTTGATCCAACATTGCTGTTAGTTTGTTACTGAGCTTACATTGCATTTCAACTCCAAACATCAACTGAAACGGAGTCTTCTTGGTTGACCCGTGAACATGTGAATTAATGGCTCGCTGTACCTTTGGTACGAATTTATACCATTTTGATGTATCATCTGCAGACAGTTTAATAATAATTGACAAAATACACCTGTTGACCCTTTCGGTTTGACCGTTTCCCCGTGCAACTCCTGTAGTTGTCCACACATGCTCAATTCCAATACTTTTAACATAATCCGAAAAGTTGTTTGAAGTGAACGCAACACCCCTGTCGCTGACTATTCGTGCTGGATGTCCGAAGATTTGTGACCACTCCTCTAGCTTCTTAAGTACTTCTTCACATCCAGTGCTTATAGTTATGAACACCTATACAAATTTTGTAAATGCGTCAACCATTCCGAAAATAAACTTATATTGTTTTGCTGTTCTATCCATGGGTCTTAGATGATCGACGTGCATCGTGTGTAACGGCTGATCTCGTTTATTGATGCAGTATAAATAGCCTTCTTGTTTTCCCAACTTCTTATTGACCAGAATACACTAGATGCATGTGTTGACTACCTGGCCGACTTTTCTTTCCAAGTGTGGTATCCAAAAGTGTTGTTGTACGGCATGCATTGTTTTTTGTGACGCAAAATGACCATTGTTGTATGCCTCAATGATAACTTCGTGTTCCATGTTCATCGGTACCACCAGCAATTCATTCCCACCTACAAGTTTGTACAGAACTCCGCCTTTAAGGTTAAAATTTTCGTAAGGGTGAGACTTAAGCACTTCTAGAATCATCTTTATATAATCATCTTTTTGTTGAGAGGCTTTGATACGTGGTGAAATCTCTGATGATATGACAAGCACATCTTGGCGATATCGACTAAGACCGTCAACATGACCCATATTTTCTCCAGGCCGGTGACTAACATCGAAATTAAAATCTTGCATGGTCAAAATCCACTGTGCGACTTCACGTGGTATATCTTTTTTCTTGACTGTTTGAGTAAACGCAGCGCAGTCGGTAACTAACGTAAAACGTATTTCAAGAAAATAGTACCGAAATTTTTCTATCGCATGGTAAGCAGCTTTTACTTCGAGTATGTAACCATGACGTTTTTCATCACTCGGTGAAGACTTTTTACTCCAGTAAAACACCGGGTGTTGTTTTCCTTCGCTCGCATTTCTGCAATATAGCCGTATCACCGTTTCATTTGAAAGCGCGTCTTTCAGTGTACTTATGGCTTTTAGCTCATTCGTCTCAATCTTAAAAACTGCATCCTTTTTTAAGAGGTCTGTTAAGGGACGTGCTATCATAAACTTTTATGAACTTTCGAAAGAATCCGGTTAGCCCCAATAACGATTGTATACCTTTTATATTTTTTGGCAAGTTAAACTTTTGAACAGCTTGTGTTTTCTCAGGACCCGGCCATATTTTCCAATCTTCAACTGTGTGTCCCAGGAAACTTATCCTGTTCTGAAGAAAGTGACACTTTTTCCATTTAATACGCAGGTTATACTTTGCAGCTTCAGTAAGTACGGATTTCATCTTATTGATACATTCTTGATTTGATTGTGCGTATATGATAATGTCGTCGCTTTATACTTTCTGCTGCTCTCTTCAATAGGTACATGCAGGAAGCTATTTTCTAAATCCATAACCACAAACACCTTTGCTGCTTACAGTTTTTCCAACACGTCCTCCATCAACGGTACCGGGAAGAAATCTTTGAGCACCATGGAATTTAGTTGACGAAAGTCCACGCATACCCTGCTCGATCCGTCCGTTTTCTTGACGATCATATTAACATTAAATAGAACTTTGACGCAAAATCATATCCAAGTAGGCAGTCATGATCCATATTATTTTCAGGAACCACGACGAGTTTCTGCTCTGTTTCGGAATCATCTACGCTTATAATGCCAATGAACATTCCAAAAGGTTGGGTCTTGCTATTTCCCAGGCCACGTAGAACTGAACAGCATTTCTCCAACGTAACGTTTGATAACTTTTTGAACACACAGTGACGAATTAATGTGACATCCGACCCAGAGTCGACTAAACAGCCAACTTTAACACCATTCAACGATATCTCTTTGTTTCGTTTGTCTTCCTTGACTACGTTGATATTTTGAACATTTTGTAGACAGTTTTTAGAAATGTGTCCCACCCCTTCGCATTTAAAGCACTTTGTTTCTGATTTACAGTATTTTCTCATGTGATCAGCTGCGCCACAATTAAAACAGCTTGTAGTTGGCCTGTTATTCTTCCCACCAGTGTATGCATTATTTTCATTTTCGATGTTACACTTGCGCTCATAGGTGTCAATTTTTTCTTTGAGCTCTTGGTATGTTTTACATCCATATAACCCAAAGTTATATTCCGATTTCATGTTCAAACCATCGACAATATAGTTTATAACAGACTCTTCATCAACAATCCCTTGTGCTGCAATTTTTATACCCGTTACTCGTAGAGTAAAAGGGTATATTGTATTCGTTGCAATGTATGTAACAGGGAGACGGAGACATGGCAGACCCCATAAAGTATATATATTCTTGATCAGCATGAGTAGCCGAGTCGATATAGCCATGTCCGTCTGTCCGTCCGTCCGTCTGTCCGTCTGTGTGAACAAAAGGATCTCAGAGACTATAAGAGCTAGAAAGGCCCGAGTGGTCGCAAACGAAAGATAAAATGCCCAAGCAGTACAAGTTTGCTTTTGTTTTTTGATACGCCCACTTAAGGGCGTTCTATGTGCATACAAAGGTAAAAACAGGTAAAAATAGCATGTTTTAGTATAGAAAACTTTTTTGTTAGCAATGCTATATAAACTAAATTGACACATAAAGTACACGTCTAGGGAGTACATATACTGACCGAGTTTGATCCAAATTGGACAACTATATCGTATAGCTCCCATAGGGACAATCGGTAAAAAATACGCTCCAAATATGAATTTATATGAATAACTTTTGCGTTGGCCAATCAATCGAAGTGAAACTTACACAGAATATATCTTTCAATAATATAAACATATTGACTAAGTTTCATTCAAATCGGACGACTATATCGTATAGCTCCCATAGGGACAGTCGATCAAAAATACGCTCTAAATATGAATTTATGTGAATTACTTTTGCATTGGCCAAGCAATCGAAGGGAAACTTACACAGATTATATCTGTCAATAATATAAATATGTTGACCAAGTTTCATTCAAATCGGACGACTATATCGTATAGCTCCCATAGGGACGATCGGTCAAAAATACGCTGTAAATATGAATTTGTATGAAAGTTTTCTGCGTTCTCAAGTCATCTGAATTAAAATCAATAGGGTCGATTACCTAAATGATTGTACTATTATTAATATTATTAATAATATATTATATTGTTAATAATATAATTAAACTGAGTAACGGGTATCCTAAAGTCCCGAGGCGACTATAGCATTCTTTCTTGTTTTCATATTCATTTTTATACCCGTTACTCGTAGAGTAAAAGAGTATATTGTATTCGTTGGAATGTATGTAACAGGGAGACGGAGACATGGCAGACCCCATAAAGTATATATATTCTTGATCAGCATGAGTAGCTGAGTCGATATAGCCATGTCCGTCTGTCCGTCTGTGTGAACAAAAGGATTTCAAAGACTATAAGAGCTAGAAAGGCCCGAGTGGTCGCAAACGAAAGATAAAATGCCCAAGCAGTACAAGTTTGCTTTTGTTTTTTGACACGCCCACTTTAGGGCGTCCTATGTGCATACAAAGGTAAAAACAGGTAAAAATAGCATGTTTTAGTATAGAAAACTTTTTTGTTAGCAATGCTATATAAACCAAATTGACACATAAAGTACACGTCTAGGGAGTACATATACTGACCAAGTTTGATCCAAATCGGACAACTATATCGTATAGCTCCCATAGGGACAATCGGTAAAAAATACGCTCCAAATATGAATTTATATGAATAACTTTTGCGTTGGCCAATCAATCGAAGTGAAACTTAGACAGAATATATCTTTCAATAATATAAACATATTGACTAAGTTTCATTCAAATCGGACGACTATATCGTATAGCTCCCATAGGGACAATCGGTCAAAAATACGCTCTAAATATGAATTTATGTGAATTACTTTTGCATTGGCCAAGCAATCGAAGGGAAACTTACACAGATTATATCTGTCAATAATATAAATATGTTGACCAAGTTTCATTCAAACCGGACGACTATATCGTATAGCTCCCATAGGGACGATCGGTCAAATATACGCTGTAAATATGAATTTGTATGAAAATTTTCTGCGTTTCTCAAGTCATCTGAATTAAAATCAATAGGGTCGATTACCTAAACGATTGTACTATTATTAATATAATTAATAATATATTATACTGTTAATAATATAATTAAACTGAGTAACGGGTATCCTAAAGTCGCGAGGCGACTATAGCATTCTTTCTTGTTTTTTCTTTAGCTTCGTGTGTATGTCAGCGCTTCTTAGTGTACGTTTAAATTCAGCGATGACAACAGCTTTTAAATCCAAACAGTTATTAACTACGACAGACTCCAAGAATAGTTTGGCCAACTTTGTCATTTTCCCACGGGCTTGAACATATTTTTGTTTTTCGGTGAGTTCATATGCGTCTGCGTTCTGAAATTTGTGAACCAATATTCAACCTGCATATTATAACCATCGAAATCTGGTACTACTCTACTGAAATTTTCCCCACTGATTTTCGGCTCTCTCTATGTAATTTCATCTGCCGGGATTTTTATACTCTCTGCAAGAGAGAGTATATTGGGTTTGTGCAAAAAAAAAAGTATGTAACAGGCAGAATGAGGCGTGGCAGACCCCATAAAGTATATATATTCTTGATCAGCATCACAAGCCGAGTCGATATAGCCATGTCCGTCTGTCCGTCTGTCTGTCCGTCTGTCCGTCTGTCCGTATGAACAAACAGATTTCAGAGATGGTAAGAGCTACAAGTTTGAATTTGGTCTCTATCGACTCGATATTAAGTCAGTCAATACAAGAATCTTTTTTTTTTCGATGCCACGCCCCGTTCGCCCACAATGTGCAAAAAACTAGAAACACCTCGTAAAAAATTGATGTTTTAGCCGAATATCTCAGTAACTATGGCACTTAGGAACACCCATTTTGGTACGCAGTTTCCTAGAGACGGCATAATTGTATTGTCATCAAAAATTTTGGACTGCCACGCCCCCTTTTCCCACAAGAAATAAAATAATTTGCAAACTTCAATGCCGATTTTAAGGCATATTTTCTTATCGTACAGTATTGTTATTTCACATTCGTTTGAAGACAAAATATATTAAACTATCCTGAAAGTTGCATCTAAATCGGACAATAAACAATAGAGCTAGACATGTAAGAAAGTTGATAATTGAACGCAATGCCAATGCATGTGTGCGAGCGAGATAGAAACATACAAACATGTGAGCGAACGTTTTCGCTGCTTTCTAGCGGCAGCGCTGCCCGCGAATGCTGGCTGTGCCAACCAATTGTGTATGTATTACATATACACACATACATATGTGCATGCATACTAATGTCAAATGTATATGTGTGTGTATACATACAATCGGATGTTTTTGTTTCAACGTGTTTTGTTGCAAGTATCAATTGATATACTTGGATACCGACTTTATTAAAATGATCGGGAATAAAATGCAGAGATCGAAAAGTGGCGCTACACTCTCGATCGAGCAGCGCGGAAGCCGTCGCAACACAACTCCACCACGAAAGGTCTGTCTTCACCACCGAGCTTACGTGCAGAGTTTCACCCGACCGCTCCATGCACTGCCGAAAGAGTGCGCCGCGTCCTTTAATACTAAATGCTTTATTACTAATGCCTTTAATGGCGCCAAAAACAAACTTAAACTTAAACAAATCCAATCATTAAATCTACGCAAAGATAAAGTTAAACAATAATGCAATAATATAAAGCTTGCTTACTCTCTACTAATTAAATACAACAAAAATAATAATGTAAGGGGGTCAATTTTGGGGCCGCTTTACACTTCTGTGGCCACTATCTCCTGCTGCTGTCTTTTTGTACCTCGGCTTCGTCGATTAGGTTGGCCACCCTTCTCTTACGCTCGCCTTGCCGGGCGAGTCACACGATTTTGGGGGAAATAAAGTGTACCACCGGTGGGGCCCTCCATACTTGAGGCCGGTTTGGCCGCGAAACCCTCGCCCGCATTACAGATTTGGTGTTACCTTAACCAGACCGCATTTCCAATCCCTGGTCCTTCGATGACCGTTGGAGATTGGTCCGAAATTCCTGGGACATTTCCTTCATTCTTTCCTCCTTCTCCTTCGGGTCCACCTGGACTGCGGCAGACCCGTGGGTGATTTCCTCGTTCGCTTCCTCCATCCCCATTTTCCGTACTTTTCTGCTGTTCCGGCCTTCGGCAACCTGTTTCCGCCCTCCGTTGCCTGTTCCACTCTCCTCGTCCGCTTCGTCCATTCCCATCCTCCGTACTCCATGTGAAGACTCTGTTCCGGCCTGCAGAGACCTGTCTTCCCCCTCCGTTGCCTGTTCCGATCCATTCTCCTCGTATTCCTTAGATGCGCATTCCCGAGCGGTCAATCCTTGCTTGTAGAGCGGGATAACTTCTATTGGTGGGCGTTCTTCCATAAGAAACGCCGGATTGCCAAACTCCTCTGCTTCTTCCTTTCTTAAGATTAATTTTTACCATCCGCAGCCAAAAGAGGTGCCCATGAGCCACAAAAAATCCATGCCCAACATGATGGGCATTACCAACATCATTAACAGTGCGCTTTCTCCGGCGAAGCTAACCCTCAATTTCAACGCACCTGTCACGTCGAGGGCTGGCCCGTCCGCTATGCGGGTTCGTGCGCGTTCTTACACTACATTTCCTCGTATTCCTCTACGGGGTGCCTGCGCTAGGGGCCTTCCTATCGCTGACCTGAAAGGGTTATTCTGACGCTCTTCGGGTACCGGTGGCCGTTTTACATACCCATGATGTGAACCACGATTCCTGATGTCGCACACTCCCGAACTCTGCTGGCATCTCGGTAGAGTATGGCAAATTGATCCTCCAGTTCCGCCAGTCGCGCCCACGCCTCCGTATATAAAATTTTTGTACAAATCACTGGCTTGTGGCCCTCTGTGCCAAACTTGTCACCGGTTTTCTCAAAAGACAAATTTTGCGCACTAAATATTGGCCACTGTGCAAATATTGTTATAAACCACGAACATCGACACCCTGTTCGAGTTTTGCATGTCTCTTTTCCTCTTTCTTTTTCGATGAGCCGTTGCTACATAATTCTGATTTCTCTATCTTGAATGACCGTTACTATAAGGAATACCTTACTGACTGTGGGAAACAGTTCCGATGGGATCCTAGACGGTTTTATAACTTCGTTAATTCGAAGCGTCAATCATCAACGCATCCAACTAGTGTAGTCCTTGAGGGAGAAACTGCTAACTCAGATCAAGCTATCGCCGATTTATTTGCCGAATTTTTCCAAACCACTTATAGTGTGCAGGATTATAGTTCTAATTTACCTTACCCTTATCGTGTAAATTCTTTCAATTGTAATTTCGCGCCAGTAATCACTGAAAGCTCGCTTTTACTTAATCTAAAATCTATTAAACCTATTTTTCTAACCCAAGAAACTGTGCAGACGGCATTTTAAAGCCCCTGTATAAACTATTTACATTGTCTGTTGAATCATGCTGCTTCCCTAAAGTTTGGAAATCATCTTACATTATTCCTCTTCACAAAAAAGGAAACAAATCTAATGTCTGCAACTAAAGAGGTATTTCTAAGTTGTCTGCTATTCCATCTTGCCATCTTGGTCCTTTGTTATTTATTCTGTTTATAAATGATCTGCCATCAGCAATCAGTCACTCTCGGGTGCTCATGTATGCCGATGACGTTAAACTTTCAAACCTGGTGTCAAGCTTATTTATTAAATCTTAACTATAGTAAGTGTAACGTATTGTCCTTCAGCATGCGACTCCCCTTTCTAAACAATTATATTCTGAGTGGCAACTCCCTTCACAGAATAGAGTCGGTCGTTGATTTGGGTATCCTTATGGATCCAAAGCTCAAGTTTGATAGGCATGTTTTATCAATTACTAACCGTGCTTTTGATGTCCTGGGTTTCATAAAGCGCTGGTCGAAAGAATTTAACGATCCCTATTTAACAAAAACACTTTTCACCACCTTGGTACGTCCTATTCTTGAATATGGATCTTGTATTTGGTCTCCCCAATACAGGATTGATCAAGATAGAATAGAATCTGTACAAAAACAATTCCTTCCTTTTGCCCCAAGGGCCCTTAATTGGGATACTAACATACGCTTGCCATCTTATCGTAGTAGACTACTGCTATTAAATCTTCCTTCTTTGTCTGATCGTAGGACAGTGCTCGGTGTAATTTTCTTACACAAACTAATCAACGGCGAAATTGATTCCACTGAATTAATTAGCCAGATTAATTTCGCTGTGCCAATCAGACCCACAAGAAACTTTCTTCCCCTTTCTCTTCAACCCTGTACTACTAACTTTGCTGTCCATAACCCTTTCCGAATCTTGTGTAGTAACTACAACAAACTTTCTCGAGTTGTAGGTAGTTCTACTTCTATCCCTTTCATTAGAGATTCTATTCTTTTTCACCTGTCTAGATCCTAATTAATATAGTTTACATAATAAACAAGTAAGAAAGGCTACAGTCGAGCGAGCCGACTGTAAAAGACCCCGTACTGAAGTGCTCATTTTCCATACGAAAAAGAAGAAAAACGGAGTTATTCACATTTTGTATACATACATATTTATATAAAAATGTATGTAAATATATACACAATTAAATGCACAATTTCCTTACTTTGCTTATTTTAAAAATAAGCCGTATTTATATAAGTATGTAAATGTTTTAAATATCGAAATACTTCTTCTTATTATTCAATGTTTTGGGAACAGGTTTTAAAATAAAAGAAATATAATTTATTTAAAATAGTGCTTATAATTAAAATAGAAAATTTATATATTAACTTTGACTGGGACTCGAACCTGCGACCCATGCCGATTTGCAAATGAACGAACCGTAACCCTACCAACTGGTCCACGCTCTACTTCCAAATCATGTTGATTATTCTCATTGACATTTAATATAAGGCGGGAGTGCAATTTAAAATGTGTTATCATGCGAGACAACAACTATACAAATAAGTATGTATTAGAATTGAAATCTTTTATTCAAAATGGTAAAAATTAAAACAATATCTGCGTTCAGTAGCATTTTATGAATCTGTATAGTAACAGAATTTATTTTTGGCGCGTCCCAAAATCAGTTCGGAACAAGTACCAAAGAGCGCTAAATGCCGATCAACTGAACAACTTACTTCAATTGAACTACGTTAAGCAGTTCAAAGCAGTTGAACAAGTGCAAAGCATAAGCAAAAATATGTATGCATGTATGTATGAATGTGTATGTATATACACATTAATAAATGTATGTACGTGCAAGGGAGTTTTCTGAATTGTTTTGGACTTTCGTATTACTTTTTTTAGCGTACCATGTTACGCAAATACATTTTAAATACAAATAAACGTTATTATTATTTAAAATAGTTTTACAATTTGTGTTAAAATTAAAAAATTTGTATTTAAATTGGCTGGACTCGAACCTGGGACCCACGCGGATTTGCAAAATAATGAACCGCGACCCGCGACCCCGCGACCGCTCTGCTGATAAATCAGTTGGATTATTTTCATTCACATGCAATAATTGCTTGTTTAACACAGTACACTGCATGCTGCAGTTTGTGTAGGTAAACGTAGACTTTTCTATTGCAAGCAGGTGCAAACAAACAATTTGTACATAAAATTCAGCATTTTTGATTAATTTGTTTTATATGTTGTTGTTGTCCGATTTGGACCAAATTTGGTGGGGATATTTTTAATAATTATACACACATCCTCTGTGGAGTTTGGTTGCGATCGCTCAACCAACACTACATGTCTTCATACAAATTTTTTATTTTTGACCGGTTTGTCCCTATGGGAGCTATAGGCTATAGTTGTCCGATCCGGAACAAACTTGGTGAGGATTGTTATAATGGTACTATACACATATTGTGTGAATTTGGTCTCTCTAGCTCTAGTTGTTTTCAAGTTATGGCGATGTGAAAATAGTTTTTTACAATTTGCGGGGGCAGTGGGGGGCGTGGCAAAAATTTGAAATAAACTTGATCTGCTCGCAAAGCAGACGGACTTTCATTCCAAATTTGGTGTCTCTAGCTCTTGTAGTTTAGAAGATCCAGGTGTTCATACAGACGGACGGACAGACGGACAGACAGACAGACAGACAGACGGACAGACGGACATCGCTATATCGTCTCGGCTGTTGATTCTGATCAAGAATATATATACTTTATGGGGTCGGAAAAGCCTCCTTCTACCTGTTACGCACATTTCGCTTCAGACAAACCTAATAGACCCCTATACTCTTTTTTAGAGTACGGGGTCTAATTATTAAATATTTTGTCGTATTGTAATAAATAATAAAGCATTTACAGCAACTAGTAAAGATTTAGTAATGAACAAATGTATTACTGGAATATTAAATCAAGAAAAAACAGAATGTAGATATTCAAAAATATATAAAAACTATGAAATTAAGTATGTAGAACCAAATATTATGTTAACATGGAACTTACCTAAAACTGTATTAAATCAAAATTGTATCAATAGAGAAATAATTATTGAAGGAAATAATATGATAAAGGCCCTAAATTGTTCAATCCAATTAGATGAAATATTAATAACCAATACTATGTTAGATTACACGCAAATAATTTACATAAATAATAATGTAACTAAATTAGAACCATTGTCATATGTCCAAACTAAAGAAATTATCTTACAACAAACTAAATTGTATAACACGTTCCAAATTATTACTATAACCACTTTAATAATTATTTTAATCGCATTAATTATGTACATTATCTTTAAATATAAAAAATATTCCAAGAAAAATTATTGTTAACTATAAGAACAAAAAAAGAATCAACCCCAAACATACACTCAAATATTGAAAATGATATCGAACTAAATGTAAACAAAAATGAAACCGAAGACCCAACACTATACCCAAAATTATCCGCCTGAGGACAGGCTCATTTCTTAAGGATGGGGAAGTGACATATGTAGACACATATGTACCCATACATTACGCCTAACACGCACTTTTATTTTTATTACACATTCTTCTCCCACAGATTTAAGCCAAACATTATAAAATAATCAAATGGTGACAATAACAATTCTGGCTTCCCACGAACTTATCAAATATCATAAACAATTCGCCAGAATCGCTATTCCCACCATTGGGGTTGAAACTGCTGACGTTGCACAAATCCTGGCCGACAGAATTCTCTTAAAGCTCAATCTCTTCAAGATCGAGATCTCCCTTTATTTACATAAGAGCCAAAAGCTCCAGAAGTCTAAAGTCCAATTAATAAAAGCTCAAAGCCGAGGTTTGCTAAACGTCTTCAGAACATAGCATAAGTTAGTCTAGATTTGTATCTGTACTCCGTAGTATCGTGTTGTGAAATAAAATTATATTTTTTTAAATAACCGATCTTCGAACTACGTTATTATATATATTTAATCAATTAGGAAAGCCAATATTATTAAAAGCTGACCGAGACGGCGCATTTTCCAGCTTAGCACTCAAAAAAAGGCTTGAAAGTGAAGGAGTAGAAATACAATTAAACACAACAAAAACAGGAATAGCAGACATCGAAAGACTACACAAAACAATAAATGAAAAAATCAGAATAATTAACACTTTAAATGACGAAGAAACAAAACTCAGTAAAATAGAATCAATTCTTTACATCTACAATCACAAAACAAAACATGACACAACTGGACAAACTCCTGCACACATATTTTTATATGCAGGACAACCAAAATTAGACACCCAAGAAAAAAAAAAAAAAAAGTAATAGACAAAATTAACAGTGACCGACAAGAATTTGAAGTAGATACCAGATATCGAAAAGGACCATTACAAAAAGGAAAATTAGAAAATCCCTTTAAAGCTAATAAAAACGTTGAACAAACAGACCCAGACCATTACCAAATTACTAACAGAAATAGAACTCCGCGCTATTATAAAACACAATTTTAAAAATTAAAGAAAATTAACCAAATTCAAATTCCACAGGTTTCTAAATCATAATCATACTATTGTTCACCCACTTTAACATATGTATCACCCAACAAATCCAGATAAATAACGATGATTTGAAAAAAATACAAGATCACCAAAACAAGAAAAACATACAAGATACATTTACTTACCAATTATCACAATTTATAGAATACGTTGAAGACATAGAAATGGGTATGCAATTGTCAAGACTAGGACTTTTTAATCCAAAATTACTAACCTATGACAGACTTAACAGCATCAATAACAGAAACATACTACTAATTAAAACATCTACTTGGATTAACTACCAAGATAACATCATATTAATAGTATCCCATATCCCAATTGACTTTCAATTCACAAACACTATTAAAATTATCCCATATCCTGATCATAATGGCTATCAACTTGACTACATTAGTAGTACTTCTTATTTCGAAAAAGATAATAAAATATATACCCGAGAAAATGAACCAATAATTGATGAATGCATTACAAAAATTATACTACATACAAATCCAATCTGTAATTTTGAACGAAAAAATTCTAAAGAAATGATAAAATATATTGAACCAAATACTATTGTAACTTGGAATTTGACTAATACAACTATAAAACAAAATTGTCAGAAAAATAATGTTAATCTTAATATCCAAGGTAACAAAATTATTAATGTAAACCAATGTAAAATACAGATAAATGATATAATTTTAAGCGATAATTATTTGCAACCAGAAGTTTATCTTACGCCATTGTATCCACCAATATAAATAATCAAAGTCAAGCCTATAAAACATGATGATATTATTAAAATAATATCCCAAAAAATTGTCTTAACATACACAATTATCGTAATCATAATCATTTTATTCATAATCATATTTTTATACCCGTTACTCGTAGAGTAAAAGGGCATATTGTATTCGTTGCAATGTATGTAACAGGGAGAAGGAGACATGGCAGACCCCATAAAGTATATATATTCTTGATCAGCATGACTAGCCGAGTCGATATAGCCATGTCCGTCTGTCCGTCTGTCCATCCGTCCGTCTGTCCGTCTGTCCGTCTGTGTGAACAAAAGGATCTCAGAGACTATAAGAGCTAGAAAGGCCCGAGTGGTCGCAAACGAAAGATAAAAATGCCCAAGCAGTACAAGTTTGCTTTTGTTTTTTGACACGCCCACTTTAGGGCGTTCTATGTGCATACAAAGGTAAAAACAGGTAAAAATAGCATGTTTTAGTATAGAAAACTTTTTTGTTAGTAATGCTATCTAAACCATTGACACAGAAAGTACACGTCTAGGGATTACGTATACTGACCAAGTTTGATCCAAATCGGACAACTATATCATATAGCTCCCATAGGGACAATCGGTCAAAAATACGCTCCAAATATGAATTTATATGAATAACTTTTGCGTTGGCCAACCAATCGAAGTGAAACTTACACAGAATATATCTGTCAATAATAAAAACATATTGACTAAGTTTCATCCAAATCGGACGACTATATCGTATAGCTCCCATAGGGACGATCGGTCAAAAATACGCTGTAAATATGATTTTGTATGAAAATTTTCTGCGTTTCTCAAGTCATCTGAATTAAAATCAATAGGGTCGATTACCTAACCGATTGTAATATTATTAATATTATTAATAATATATTATATTGTTAATAATATAATTAAACTGAGTAACGGGTATCCTAAAGTCGCGAGGCGACTATAGCATTCTTTCTTGTTATATCTTAAATACGTATCTTGTAATCCAATAATATTAATCCATAAAAAATTTAAGAAACATTCACAAATCCAGCAACGAAACAGAGCAATCGGTCCAGCCAAAAGAACAGCAGCAAAAAAGACAGTAATCGAGATGACACAATCACCCTTACCAAAATTGTACCCTTCAGTGTCAACTTGACTCACAAGCTCGCCTCTTAAGGAGAGGGAAGTGACATATTCATACTGATTATGTCTACAAAAATATTTAATAAAAGTACATAAAAGTCTAGCCGCTGAATTGCATATCAGCAGCTATCCGCTAATTTAAACATTCCCAAGCTGCACTTGTAAACAAGTTCGGCAACTATAAACAAAGAATAGCCAAACTGGCGCGTCTCCCACAATCGGTCAGCATCGACAGAGATAACGCGCGGTCAGCATAAATCTTTTTCCCACAAATTCCATTCCCACTGAAAATTGTAAAAACTTAAACCCTCAAATAGTTTCCGTTATTATTAAATAAGGAATCATCTGTTAGTCTTAAGCTGTTCGTTAATAAAGCAAGTTGTCGTGAATTATATCGTTCTGACTCCGTCTTTTAATCTCACATTGCCGTTAGCTTGCGTCGCGGCATTAGTTCGACTAACTTTTATACATCAAATATCTAATTGGCGCAGCCGGTAGGATAACAATAAATTGTGGATCCTGATGCAAAACTAAGTTATTAATTCTTGTGTCCCGTTTACTGTTATCCGCTTAACAACCAACGTTAAGGCAACCCAAGCGACGGTCAAAATCGCGTCAAGTTTTTTAAAGAAAACCTCGACAGTGACGTGAAAAACCAAAAATCGCATATTGTCATAGCCACGGATTGTGCACAAAAAAAAACTTGAAAAACAAATTCAAGAAGACGCGATAGAATTCGAATAGAAAATAAATCCTGAAATTTCTGGTTATCTCAAAAAAAATTCGAAAGTGCTATCTGTACAAACCAAACAAATTTAACTATTAGTTTACAAATTAAGTGAATAAAATAAAAGATTTAACCAACAACAAAAACTAAGAAATAAGAAAAACTTAAAAACAAACACAATAATAATGAAAGGAAACGCAAAAAAATCTCTGACCGATGCCAACATGGCACAAGTGATCAACCAACTCAAAAATGTTGAGAAGTTCACTGGAGACAAGAACGCTTTATACACGTTCATCAAGCGGATCAACTATATTTTGGCCCTCTATATCATCAACGACGCAAGGCAGAGGTCAATCATATTTGGACTTGTGGAACGCTGCATCAGCAGTGAAGTAATGTTATCCCTTGGCGTAAACAACCTGATGACTTGGACGGACCTTCGAAAGCAACTAATACTGAACTACAAGACGCAAACTAAGAATCACATCTTACTGGAGGAGTTCAGGAGCACTCCATTTAAAGGCAACGTGCGAGCATTTCTAGAGGAAGCAGAACACCGTAGGCAGACATTAATGACTAAGCTAGAATTAGAAAATAACACTGACGAGAAAACATTGTATGCGCGACTAATTAAAACTAGTATTGATGACCTTATTCAAAAACAAGAAAGAATGCTATAGTCGATTCGCGACTTTAGGATACCCGTTACTCAGTTTAATTATATTATTAACAATATAATATATTATTAATAATATTAATAATATTACAATCGGTTAGGTAATCGACCCTATTGATTTTAATTCAGATGACTTGAGAAACGCAGAAAATTTTCATACAAAATCATATTTACAGCGTATTTTTTGACCGATCGTCCCTATGGGAGCTATACGATATAGTCGTCCGATTTGGATGAAACTTAGTCAATATGTTTATATTATTGACAGATATATTCTGTGTAAGTTTCACTTCGATTGGTTGGCCAACGCAAAAGTTATTCATATAAATTCATATTTGGAGCGTATTTTTGACCGATTGTCCCTATGGGAGCTATATGATATAGTTGTCCGATTTGGATCAAACTTAGTCAATATGTTTATATTATTGAAAGATATATTCTGTGTAAGTTTCACTTCGATTGGTTGGCCAACGCAAAAGTTATTCATATAAATTCATATTTGGAGCGTATTTTTGACCGATTGTCCCTATGGGAGCTATACGATATAGTTGTCCGATTTGGATCAAACTTGGTCAGTATACGTAATCCCTAGACGTGTACTTTTTGTGTCAATTTGGTAAAGATAGCATTACTAACAAAAAAGTTTTCTATACTAAAACATGCTATTTTTACCTGTTTTTACCTTTGTATGCACATAGAACGCCCTAAAGTGGGCGTGTCAAAAAACAAAAGCAAACTTGTACTGCTTGGGCATTTTATCTTTCGTTTGCGACCACTCGGGCCTTTCTAGCTCTTATAGTCTCTGAGATCCTTTTGTTCACACAGACGGACAGACGGACGGACGGACAGACGGACAGACGGACAGACGGACAGACGGACATGGCTATATCGACTCGGCTAGTCATGCTGATCAAGAATATATATACTTTATGGGGTCTGCCATGTCTCCTTCTCCCTGTTACATACATTGCAACGAATACAATATACCCTTTTACTCTACGAGTAACGGGTATAAAAATATGATTATGAATAAAATGATTATGATTACGATAATTGTGTATATTAAGACAATTTTTTGGGATATTATTTTAATAATATCATCATGTTTTATAGGCTTGACTTTGATTATTTATATTGGTGGATACAATGGCGTAAGATAAACTTCTGGTTGCAAATAATTATCGCTTAAAATTATATCATTTATCTGTATTTTACATTGGTTTACATTAATAATTTTGTTACCTTGGATATTAAGATTAACATTATTTTTCTGACAATTTTGTTTTTATAGTTGTATTAGTCAAATTCCAAGTTACAATAGTATTTGGTTCAATATATTTTATCATTTCTTTAGAATTTTTCGTTCAAAATTACAGATTGGATTTGTATGTAGTATAATTTTTGTAATGCATTCATCAATTATTGGTTCATTTTCTCGGGTATATATTTTATTATCTAGTATATCTTGATGATATAATTGTATTCTCAGCCTCTTTAGAAGAACATTTGCAATCACTAAATAAATAGTTTTCGAAAAGCTTTCTGAAGCAAATCTCAAACTACAACTTGACAAATGCGAGTTTCTAAAACAAGAAAGTACATTTCTGGGACATGTCATAACTAAGGATGGAATAAAGCCCAATCCCGATAAAATCAAAGCAATCCAGAAATATCCATTCCCCACAAAAACCAAAGAAATAAAAGGTTTTCTTGGATTAACAGGTTATTACAGAAAGTTCATTCCAAATTTTGCAGACATAGCCAAACCAATGACAGCAGTACTTAGAAAAGACTCAAAAATCGACATTAAAAATCCAGATTACATTAGAGCTTTTGAAAAATTAAAGCAACTAATTTCTAATGACCCCATTTTAAAAATTCCAGACTTCAAAAGTAAATTCATTTTAACCACTGACGCAAGTAACGTAGCTCTTGGAGCTATACTCTCTCAAGACGGACATCCCATTAGTTTTATTAGCAGAACCCTCAATGACCACAGAAACTAACTACAGTGCCATAGAAAAGAGCTTTTAGCCATTGTATGGGCAACAAAAACCTTTAGACACTATTTATTAGGACGACACTTCGAAATCAATAGTGACCATCAACCACTATGTTGGTTGTACAAAATGAAAGAACAAAATTCAAAATTAGCCCGATGGAGAGTTAAATTATCTGAATATGACTTTGACATAAAATATATAAAAGGAAAAGAAAACCACATAGCGGACGCTCTATCACGAGTAAAAATAGAACAGACTTATTTCGGAGAAGAAACACAACATAGCGCTAACGAAGACAATAGCAATTTAATATTCATTACAGAAAAACCAATAAACACATTTAAAAGACAAATCATATTTTCCAAGGGCATTCCAAACATAAAAAAAGAAAACTACTTTAAAAATTAATTATTCACATTACATACGATAACATGACTAATGATAAAGCTGAAAAATATTTAAAAGACCATTTTTGCACAAAAACCAGTGTATTGTTTATAGACAGTGATGCAGATTTTGAAATAATTCAAAATGCACACAAAGAAATTATTAATATTAGCCATACTAAAAATTCTTCGAAGCCTCATTAAATTAAACAAGAAAGAATGCTATAGTCGCCTCGCGACTTTAGGATACCCGTTACTCAGTTTAATTATATTATTAACAATATAATATATTATTAATTATATTAATAATAGTACAATCGTTTAGGTAATCGACTCTATTGATTTTAGTTCAGATGACTTGAGAAACGCAGAAAATTTTCATACAAAATCATATTTACAGCGTATTTTTTGACCGATCGTCCCTATGGGAGCTATACGATATAGTCGTCCGATTTGAATGAAACTTGGTCAACATATTTATATTATTGACAGATATAATCTGTGTAAGTTTCCCTTCGATTGCTTGGCCAATGCAAAAGTAATTCACATAAATTCATATTTTGAGCGTATTTTTGACCGATTGTCCCTATGGGAGCTATACGATATAGTCGTCCGATTTGGATGAAACTTAGTCAATATGTTTATATTATTGAAAGATATATTCTGTGTAAGTTTCACTTCGATTGATTGGCCAACGCTAAAGTTATTCATATAAATTCATATTTGGAGCGTATTTTTTACCGATTGTCCCTATGGGAGCTATACGATATAGTTGTCCGATTTGGATCAAACTTGGTCAGTATATGTACTCCCTAGACGTGTACTTTATGTGTCAATTTGGTTTATATAGCATTGCTAACAAAAAGTTTTCTATACTAAAACATGCTATTTTTACCTGTTTTTTTACCTTTGTATGCACATAGAACGCCCTAAAGTGGGCGTGTCAAAAAACAAAAGCAAACTTGTACTGCTTGGGCATTTTATCTTTCGTTTGCGACCACTCAGGCCTTTCTAGCTCTTATAGTCTCTGAGATCCTTTTGTTCACACAGACGGACAGACGGACGGACGGACAGACGGACATGGCTATATCGACTCGGCTACTCATGCTGATCAAGAATATATATACTTTATGGGGTCTGCCATGTCTCCTTCTCCCTGTTACATACATTCCAACGAATACAATATACCCTTTTACTCTACGAGTAACGGGTATAAAAATATGATTATGAATAAAATGATTATGATTACGATAATTGTGTATATTAAGACAATTTTTTGGGATATTATTTTAATAATATCATCATGTTTTTATAGGCTTGACTTTGATTATTTATATTGGTGGATACAATGGCGTAAGATAAACTTCTGGTTGCAAATAATTATCGCTTAAAATTATATCATTTATCTGTATTTTACATTGGTTTACATTAATAATTTTGTTACCTTGGATATTAAGATTAACATTATTTTTCTGACAATTTTGTTTTATAGTTGTATTAGTCAAATTCCAAGTTACAATAGTATTTAGTTCAATATATTTTATCATTTCTTTAGAATTTTTTCGTTCAAAATTACAGATTGGATTTGTATGTAGTATAATTTTTGTAATGCATTCATCAATTATTGGTTCATTTTCTCGGGTATATATTTTATTATCTAGTATATCTTGATGATATAATTGTATTCTCAGCCTCTTTAGAAGAACATTTGCAATCACTCAAATTAGTTTTCGAAAAGCTTTCTGAAGCAAATCTCAAACTACAACTTGACAAATGCGAGTTTCTAAAACAAGAAAGTACATTTCTGGGACATGTCATAACTAAGGATGGAATAAAGCCCAATCCCGATAAAATCAAAGCAATCCAGAAATATCCATTCCCCACAAAAACCAAAGAAATAAAAGGTTTTCTTGGATTAACAGGTTATTACAGAAAGTTCATTCCAAATTTTGCAGACATAGCCAAACCAATGACAGCAGTACTTAGAAAAGACTCAAAAATCGACATTAAAAATCCAGATTACATTAGAGCTTTTGAAAAATTAAAGCAACTAATTTCTAATGACCCCATTTTAAAAATTCCAGACTTCAAAAGTAAATTCATTTTAACCACTGACGCAAGTAACGTAGCTCTTGGAGCTATACTCTCTCAAGACGGACATCCCATTAGTTTTATTAGCAGAACCCTCAATGACCACGAAACTAACTACAGTGCCATAGAAAAAGAGCTTTTAGCCATTGTATGGGCAACAAAAACCTTTAGACACTATTTATTAGGACGACACTTCGAAATCAATAGTGACCATCAACCACTATGTTGGTTGTACAAAATGAAAGAACAAAATTCAAAATTAGCCCGATGGAGAGTTAAATTATCTGAATATGACTTTGACATAAAATATATAAAAGGAAAAGAAAACCACATAGCGGACGCTCTATCACGAGTAAAAATAGAACAGACTTATTTCGGAGAAGAAACACAACATAGCGCTAACGAAGACAATAGCAATTTAATATTCATTACAGAAAAACCAATAAACACATTTAAAAGACAAATCATATTTTCCAAGGGCATTCCAAACATAAAAAAAGAAAACTACTTTAAAAAATTAATTATTCACATTACATACGATAACATGACTAATGATAAAGCTGAAAAATATTTAAAAGACCATTTTTGCACAAAAACCAGTGTATTGTTTATAGACAGTGATGCAGATTTTGAAATAATTCAAAATGCACACAAAGAAATTATTAATATTAGCCATACTAAAATTCTTCGAAGCCTCATTAAATTAAACAAGAAAGAATGCTATAGTCGCCTCGCGACTTTAGGATACCCGTTACTCAGTTTAATTATATTATTAACAATATAATATATTATTAATTATATTAATAATAGTACAATCGTTTAGGTAATCGACTCTATTGATTTTAATTCAGATGACTTGAGAAACGCAGAAAATTTTCATACAAAATCATATTTACAGCGTATTTTTGACCGATCGTCCCTATGGGAGCTATACGATATAGTCGTCCGATTTGAATGAAACTTGGTCAACATATTTATATTATTGACAGATATAATCTGTGTAAGTTTCCCTTCGATTGCTTGGCCAATGCAAAAGTAATTCACATAAATTCATATTTAGAGCGTATTTTTGACCGATTGTCCCTATGGGAGCTATACGATATAGTCGTCCGATTTGAATGAAACTTAGTCAATATGTTTATATTATTGAAAGATATATTCTGTCTAAGTTTCACTTCGATTGATTGGCCAACGCAAAAGTTATTCATATAAATTCATATTTGGAGCGTATTTTTTACCGATTGTCCCTATGGGAGCTATACGATATAGTTGTCCGATTTGGATCAAACTTGGTCAGTATATGTACTCCCTAGACGTGTACTTTATGTGTCAATTTGGTTTTATATAGCATTGCTAACAAAAAGTTTTCTATACTAAAACATGCTATTTTTACCTGTTTTTACCTTTGTATGCACATAGAACGCCCCTAAAGTGGGCGTGTCAAAAATAAAAGCAAACTTGTACTGCTTGGGCATTTTATCTTTCGTTTGCGACCACTCAGGCCTTTCTAGCTCTTATAGTCTCTGAGATCCTTTTGTTCACACAGACGGACAGACGGACAGACGGACGGACGGACAGACGGACATGGCTATATCGACTCGGCTACTCATGCTGATCAAGAATATATATACTTTATGGGGTCTGCCATGTCTCCTTCTCCCTGTTACATACATTCCAACGAATACAATATACCCTTTTACTCTACGAGTAACGGGTATAAAAATATTTACTCCTATGCCGAATTTAAAGAACTTATTTTGAAAACCCATGAAAAGCTCCTACACCCCGGAATTCAAAAAACAAATAAACTTTTTTGTAAAATCTATTATTTTCCTAACAGCCAAATATTAACGCAAAACATAATAAACGAATGTCATATTTGCAACTTAGCAAAATCAGAACACAGAAACACAAAAATGCCAATGAAAATTACATCCAAGCCAGAACACTGTCGTGACAAATTTGTAATCGACATTTATTCCTCTGAAGGCAAACATTATCTAAGCTGCTTGGACATTTATTCAAAATTCGCTACTCTTGAAAATATTAA
>JAEIGM010000711.1:0-12283 GCA_018903735.1 Drosophila cardini | reverse complement strand
AAAACAATCAGTTTGTAATAGGGATGCAAATCGCCAAGAAAATGCCGATATCGATATTAATTAAAATATCACATCAAATCAAATATCGATATTATCAACAACTGAATTTAAATACGCTATAGATATGGACATAATGACCAAATATCGCATTCGAGATCATATCGCAATTATTATTACTATCGTGTTGAATATATATACTCGTGTTGAATATATATACTGTGTCCATAAAATAAGGTGACATTTTATTTATTTTGAAAATTCTTTATTTATTCTTCCAAATCAATTTCATCCCCTTCAAAGTAATCCCCTCCCGACACAATACACTTCTGCCAACGTTTTTTCCAATTTTCGAAACACTGGTTGTAGTCACTTTCCGGGATGGCCTTCAGTTCCGTCTTCGTTGCGGCTTGAATCTCCCCTATCGTGTCAAAACGGTGTCCCCGGAACGGTCTTTTGAGCCTGCTGAACAGCCAGAAGTCGCACGGTGCCAGATCAGGTGAATACGGTGGTTGCGGAACGATATGGGTTGAGTTTTTGATGAAATGATCACGAATTACGAGTGCAGTATGGGATGGTGCATTATCGTGGTGCAGAAACCAAGAGTTGTTTCTCCACAAATCTGGCCTTTTTGACGGATACTGTTAAGCAAACGACACATAACGCTTAGATAATATTCCTTGTTGACTGTTTGACCCGGTGCACATTGGGCCAGCAAGCCCATTTTTCGACGAAAATTGCAAAATTTTTACATGAATGAATCAGATTTTTTTTTTTTAAATTTGTATAGTACATACTCTAATTAAGTAAAAACCAAAATTATTTTGAGTTTAAAGCATCCCTGGCATTTCTGCAATGCTTCAAAGTCAGCTGTTTGATCAGCTGCATGCGATTGTAAAAAGCGCGGGAAACTGTTTCTTAACTTTGAAAGCTTACCAATTTGTAACCAAGTACAAAATCATAAAATAAACTAATGGAAAAGAAAGGCCAGGGTATGTAGAGTTATTATATAAAAAATATTGTTGCTCATGGTTCTTAATATTTGTTTGTGTGTATTTTGTTGTGTCGTCCAAAGGTAGAGAAAACTTAACCAACGTGTCCGTCTATTTTGGTTAATTATTAATTTTGTGCGCAATTGTGCGTCAAAGTAATTATGTGTCAATGTAGTGCAAACAGTATATAAACTAATTCTAAAACGCGTTTTTGCGGAAATTTGCGGCCGTGTGCATACATTCTCTTTTTGTAGAAGATGTAGAGTTCGCTTATGAGAAGCTGCTCAATATTTACATTCTAAATAATCGATGCGCCGCAGCAGTTTCCAATTGGATTTTTAACGAACTAAAGGCATACAACATTAGCCAGGAGAAAAGCGATGAAATAATTTCTAAAGTAAGGAGCTTTCATCTACTCGTCCAAAAATATTTGGCAAAATACGGTAGAAATATGTCTACATTTAAGAAAAGGCATAACACTTGGCTTCTGTCCAAGATGATTATAAAAGTGGAAAGAACATCGTCAATAAGTTCTAAGAGTTCAACTTCAAGATCAGTTGGACGCCCACCAATTGAATACATGAATGCTGGACCCCGTCAGAAGAGAAAATTGGCATCCGATTTAGCTAATGATCAGAGCCACAACACATCTCTTCTTGTGCATGCTGCAGCGCTTTCGGCCGAAAAATCGAACGATAAAGATACCGCTCAATTTTTAAGAGACACATTTCTTACTCCGAGCAACCCCAATTCGGTAAAAAAAAAATCTTTTTTCAAATAATAATGAGTCGGAACCACTTAATCCGGATGAGGCACTAGCATTTCTGCTGGAAAATTCTTTAACGAAAAAACAATACAACAACTTTCGCGAGCTCAGCAAGAGCAAATCAAGCGATCTTCTTCCAGCTTACAACAAAGTGAGAGAAGCTAAAGCGAAATGTAGGCCTTTTGAAATTACGGTAACTGATACAGTTGCAGAAGTTTCGTTGCAAGGCCTTCTAGATCACACTTCTTGCCGCATAATTCAAATGCAAGAAGATGTATTAAAGCACTTCGAAAATGATTTAAATGTGACTCTTATTGCAAGCTACGGATTTGATGGCACTACAGGACAAAGTACATATAAACAAAGCTTTTCTAGTGGTGATCCAATGCTTTTTGACCAATCTCTCTTTGCGACAACATTAATTCCGCTAAAATTAATGGATGATATTGGAAATATATTGTGGTTAAATCGCACACCTCAGTCTATAAGATTTTGTAGGCCAATTAAACTGGAATTTGTTAAAGACACCAAAGAACATATTTGTAAAGAGAAAAACAATTTGGACGAGCAAATAAAAAAATTATCTTCATACATCTGTACAGTTATTAATGAAAAACACATAACAGTGAAATATGATCTGCATATGACACTTTTAGACGGAAAAATTGTCAACATTTTGACTGAAACTAAGTCTTGTCAATTGTGTCCTATCTGTGGAGCAAGACCAAAAGATTTTATGGAAACTGAAGACATGGATTCTCCAAAATTTAAGCCAAGAAGTGGAACACTACTATATGGGATAAGCCCACTTCATGCGTGGATTAGATTTTTTGAATTTGTTCTAAAAATTGCTTATAGAACTGGACTCAAAAAATGGCAAATCAGAGATGAAAATGAAAAAAAAGAAATGGCGAAAATGAAAAAAATTATTCAGGAGAAGATGTGGAAGAATGTAGCACTACATGTCGACAAGCCGAAGCAGAATGGAAGTGGGAATACAAACGACGGCAACGCAGCAAGAAAAGCATTTGCAAAACCGAAGCTACTGGCTGATATGTTAGGTCTTGATGAGTCTCTTGTCACGTATTTACATAATATTTTAATTGCAATTTCCTGCCAGCTACCAATTGATGCAAGGAAATTTAAAAAATATTGTCAAAAAACAATAACACTATATATGTCCTTGTACTCATGGTTTCCGATGTCGGCAACAGTTCATAAAGTGTTATGTCATGGTTTCCAAATAATAGAAACATCTGTTCTGCCAGTGGGTTTCCTTGGAGAGAACGCCTCAGAAGCTCGCAAGAAATTTTATAAGAGAGATAGGATATCACATGCTCGAAAGGATTCCCGACGAAACAATATAACAGATGTTTTCCAAAGAGCAATGGATTCCTCAGATCCGCTCGTATCGAGCATCTATCTATCAAAAAGATTGATTTTGAATAAAAAAGATCCATTGCCGACAGATGTAATTGAACTTCTGGAAACACCAAGTTTTGATAATATATTTTTTAATAATATTAATAATAATATTTCACTGGAAACTAATTCTGAAATTTGTGAAAGCGAAGAATCGAGTTCCGAAACTGAAAATTCTTTTTCTGTAGAAATAGATGTAGAAGAAGATTTTTAAAAAAATTATTGTTCCTTTATAAACTAAAACTTGTTTTCTACTTTAAGTATAAAGTGTTAATAAAAAAAATATTTAATTATAACAATTTTGTTTAAGCACTCTAGTGTTATGAACTACTAGCGTTAAATAACAATAGAAGCGAATATTATCTTGTATGGGCGGTACTAGTGGGCGTGGTCGGATCGGTCCCAAAATGAGATATATATATATGTACATTGTTATTACTATATGTACCAAATTTCAAGAGTCTAGCTTTATTATTTTAATTTTCGTCGAAAAATGGGGTCGCTGGCCCAATGTGCGGTGGAAGGAACTCATAATGCACAACACCACGATAATCGAAGAAAACAGTCAACATGACCTTGATTTTGGAGCGACTTTGGCGCGATTTTTTTGGTCTCGGCTCTCCTTTGGCACGATATTCGCTCGATTGATCGGTTGTTTCGGAGTCGTAAGCATAGATCCAAGTCTCATCGCCAATTATAATCCGTTTCATGACATCCTGGTAGTCGGAAAGCATCGTTTCACACACTTCAACGCGACGCCCTTTTTCCAAAAAATTCAATGTTTTCGGTACCAGTCGAGATTTGACGCGCTTGAGGCCCAAAACATCCTTCAAAATGGTATTGACTGAGCCTTTCGATATGCCAACATCATCAGCAAGGTCTCTAATCGTTAATCGACGGTTTTTCAACACCAAATCTTTGATTTGTTGGACGTGAGCTTCGTCAGTTGAGGTTGATGGTCGCCCAGGACGCCCTTCGTCTTCGACACGTTCACGACCGGCTTTGAACTCACTATACCACTTGTAAACATTTTTTTTAGACATAGCCTCATCACCAAAGGCTTTCTGCACCATCCTCAACGTATCCGCAGCAGAAAATTGATTCCGCAAACAAAATTTAATGCAAATTCTTTGCTCAACAAATTTCGACATTGCCAAAAATGAGAAACTCACTTTTAGCAGCTCACAAAACGACGCGTATCTCAAACTGTAATGAATATTTTCTCATGAAATAGATGTCACTCACAGTACTACAAACCTAAAAACAAAAAGAATTCTCCTAATCCTTCAAAGCGCGCAGTTTAAAATCAAATGTCACCTTACATGTGACATGTGACAGTAGTAGATATATGATTTATCGTATCGTATGCATACATGTGCGTGCATCGTCCGCGAGCAGCGCTGTCGCTACACAAGCAGCGAAAACGTTCGCTCACATGTTTAAATGCTTCTGTCTCGCTTGCACACATGCATTGACATTGCGTGCAATTGTTAACTTTGTTACGTGTCTAGCTCTTTTGTTTATTGTCCGATTTGTATGCAACTTTCAGGATAGTTTGTGATACTTTGTCTCCAAACGAATTTGAAATTACAATACCGTACGATAAGTGCAAATGCCTTAAAAATGGCATTGAAGTTTGAAAATTATTTCATTCGTGTGGGGAAAACGGGGCGTGGCAGTCCAAAAATGTTAATGACAATGCATTTATGCTGTCTCTGGCAACCTGTATACCAAAAATGGTACTCCTAAGTGCTATAGTTACTGAGATATTCGCTTAAAACATCAATTTTTTCCTAGGTGACCATAGTTATTTACAATTTGCTGGGGCGGTAAGGGGTGTGGCAAAGATTTGAAATAAACTTGATCTGCCTGACATAATGACGGACTTTCATTCTAAATTTGGTGGCTCTAGCTTTTGTAGTTTAAAAGATCGAGGTGTTCATACGGACAGATGGACGGACGGACAGACGGACAGATGGACATTGCTATATCGTCTCGGCTGTTGATGCTGATCAAGAATATATATACTTTATGGGGTCGGCCACGCCTCCTTCTGCCTGTTACGCACATTTCGCTTCAGACAAACCTAATAGACCCCTCTACTCTTTTTTAAAGTACGGGGTCTAAAAAGTGTAAAGAAATAAAATACGATATAAATCCAGTTAAACCTAAATTTCAATTCACAGAAACCCCAGATACGAAAAAATCAAATTATACACTTAGATATCTTCCATAAAAAACACAAATCGTTTGTTACAATTATAGACAAACTTACAAAATTCGCACTCGCTTACAACATAACAGATAGAAATTGGAGAACCAAGATGCAAATCATGATTGAACACTTTGCAAAATTCAATAAGCCACAGAAAATTATCATGGATAATGAACTCAGAGCAGAACAGATGATTCAATTTTTAGCCAAAGAAGAAATTGAGGTACATTATACAAAGCCAAATTCGCATACAGGAAATGCCGACATAGAAAGATTACATTCCACATTAATCGAAATAATAGCTGGAATAGATAATAACGAAATATTAATAGAATCCAAAATTCAGATTGCAATTGCAGCTTACAATAAACGTTATCATTCTACAATAAAGTGCACACCAGATAATGCTAAGAACACTGAAGATGAAAGAAAACTTAAACTAACCATTGAAGAACATAAGAAGAACATTTTGAATAAACGAAACAATACAAGAGAAGAGTACACTGAAGAAAGACAAAAAGGCCCAATCAAGAATTATAAAAGGGTTAGACATAAGGATGAACCTTACTTCAGATTTGCAGAACTAGAAAATATTCATCCATGCAATATTAAAAGACCGTTAAATTAGGAAAACAATAATAACAATAAATAACAAGTAAGAAAGGCTACAGTCGAGCGTGCCGAGTGTAAAAGACCCCGTACTCATACCAATGCCAATCATTGGCTACCAACCTGTGTAGTAAGCATTTTCCATACAAAAAAGAAAATGAAGAAGAACCTGATTGATTCCTATTTTATATGTGTATCGTCTGCATACATGTGCGTGCATCGTCCGCGAGCAGCGCTGTCGCTACACAAGCAGCGAAAACGTTCGCTCACATGTTTAAATGCTTCTGTCTCGCTTGCACACATGCATTGACATTGCGTTCAATTATAATCTTTGTTTCGTGTCTAGCTCCTTTGTTTATTGTCCGATTTGTCTGCAACTTTCAGGACAGTTTGATATATTTTGTCACCAAACGAAAGTGAAATACCAATACTGTACGATAATAAAATATGCCTGAAAATCGGCATTGAAGTTTGCAAATTATTTTATTTCTTGTGGGAAAAGGGGGCGTGGCAGTCCAACATTTTTAATAAAAATTCATTTATGCCGTCTCTAGGAACGTGGACACCAAAATTGGTGTTCCTAAGTGCCACAGTTACTGAGACATTCGCCTAAAACATAAATTTTTTTCGAGGTATGTCTAGTTTTTTGCTCATTGTGGGCGAATGGGGCGTGGCATCGAAAAAAAAAAAGATTCTTGTATTGACTGACTTAATATCGAGTCGATAGAGACTAAATTCAAACTTGTAGCTCTTACCATCTCTGAAATCTGTTTGTTCATACGGACAGACAGACGGACAGACAGACAGACGGACATGGCTATATCGACTCGGCTTGTGATGCTGATCAAGAATATATATACTTTATGGGGTCTGCCACGCCTCCTTCTGCCTGTAACATACAATTTTTTTTTTCACAAACCCAATATACTCTCTCTTGCAAAGAGTATAAAAATTTTAACAGAAACATTTTCTAATGAAACAAGAAAGAAAGGTTATCTTCGGCTCGCCGAACATTAAATACCCTTGCAGTCATGCATGTTGCGTTCCTTGGATTCAGTTACCAGTGGTTTCTATGGATGCTGAATGATATAAATGTCTGATTTAGATGAGATTTGGTCAGTATATATGGAATAATAGCAAAGGCGTAGTGCGTGAACTTAGCTGAAATCGCTTAATAGACATTACAAATTTTCATACTAAGCCTTTGAACCGATTGTTCCTATGGCAGCTATATGATATAGTGGTTCGATCCAAATGAAATTTGGTCAACAGTTGGGGAATGAGAGCAAATGTTTATGGCGTGAGTTTGGTTGAAATCGTTCAATCGGCACTGAAAATTTTCATACTAAGCATTTTCATCATTTTCAACCGATTGTTCCTATGGAAGCTATATGATATAGTAGTCCGAATTGGATGAAATTTGGTCAGCATATAGGGAATGATTGCTTATGCGTACTGCGTGAATTTGGTTGAAATCGCTCAATAGACATTAAAAATTTTCATACTAAGCCTTTGAACCGATTGTTCCTATGGCAGCTATATGATATAGTTTTTCGATCCGAATGAACTTTGGTCAACAGCTGGGGAATGATAGCAAATGCTTATGGCGTTTGGTTGAAATCGCTCAATCGACACTGAAAATTTTCATACTAAGCATTTTTATGATTTTCAACCGATTGTTTTTAAGGCAGCTATATGATATAGTGGTCCGATTCGGATGAAATTTGGTTTGCACATGGGATTTGGTACTAAATATAGGTTTAATTTGGTTGAACAACCTCAAATAATATTTTTTTTTCAACCGATTGTTCCTATGGGAGCTATATGATATAGTCATCCGATCCGGCCGATTTTAACACCTGTTGATGCTGATCAAGAAAATATATACTTTATGGGGTCGGAGACGCCTCCTTCAATGCGTAACAAACTTCGTGACAAAATTAGTATACCCCCTGCAAGGGTATAAAAAGTAACAAATGGCATTATACTAATATTTATATTAATCATTGTAATATCTTTAATCATATATATAATTATATGTTTCACAACCGAGATCTCAAAAAAAAATAGTTTATTTGTGGGTTACACTTTATTTTATTCTTAAATTAGAATTACAGTCGGGTTTCTTATACATGAACTATTTAAATCGAAGATACACAATGTCAAAGTACAGACTTCGGCGGCAAGATTAGAACTGATTTGATAGAAGGGTATATGGGGATATTTATACGCTGATTTTTTGCATGTGTTAGTGAGTTTTTCGTGTGACATTCAAATTAGACTTTAGACTCTAGGCTTGCTAGGATGCTGAATAGGCATTTCTCACGTTCTGACGATTCTGATATCGTCTTACAATTTTTATGTTTAAGTTATTTAATGGGAATGTTTACATTAATTGTGATTTTTCGGGAGTCTATGTTTATAGTGGCGATTCTGATATCGTCTTACAATTTTTATGTTTAAGTTAATTTATGGGAATGTTTACATTAGGATTTTTCGGGAGTCTATGTTTATAGCTCGGGAGTTTATGTTTACAGCATAATTGTTTGTAATATAAGTATAATGGGATTTATGTTTATGTAGTGGGTTGTCGATTTATAACTCCCCCATCCTTAAGAAAATAGCCTGTCCTCAGGCGGATACAATTGGATAAAGTGTGGGGCTTTTCTCACTTATTTCTGGAATTTCGATTTCTTCTTTTTGTGTTTCATTGGGTTTAGTGTACTCAACAATTAATTTTTGCGGAAAAGTTTTAAGCTTATATGTTATTATATATGCTATTATGTTTAGTGTGTTCGAATATAATTTCTTTTGTTTGAATGTATGATATTGGTTCAAGCTTTGTAATATTGTTTGTTACATAAATGTTTTGAGTGTAGTCTAAATGTGAATTTATTATGGATATTTCATCTAATTGCAATGAACAATCGTAAATTTTAATTATATTGTTTCCTTCAATTTCTAATTCGTTATTACCGCAATTTTGATTTAGTTTAGTTTTAGGAAAATTACAAGTTACAATTAAATTTGGTTCAATGTAAGTTGTTTGATAATTTTTATAGTTTCGGAGAATTTATAGGCTGTTGGGAATTGGTTTAAAATACCAATTATACAATTATTTTTTTCGACTCTTTTAGTTATCTTATTGAACAATACATCGTTTTCAAAATAATATCTATCATTTACATTTTCTGTTAAGAGTTTGTTATCTTGATCTGGAAATGAAAGTATCTCAAAGATTGGGGTTTTTATTATTTTGCGTGGAATATTTGAAATAATTAGTATTTCGTTTGTGTCAGATTTTAGCCAAGTAGAAGTTTTTGTGTTTAGTAATTTCTCAGAAGTTACATGTTTTAGAAAGTTATGTTTAAGTAATTTGGGATGGAATATTCCTAACCTGGTGAGTTGCATACCTAACTCTATATCTTCGATGTATTCTGTAAAATGTTCAAATTGAATATTAGCAACATAGCTCGCAAATAACAATTGAGTGTTTTTTTCTATACGCTCAATCTCTGAGCAGAAGCCAAAAAACTAAAAATATTTGCTCTCACTCTGAGCAAAGAGAGATTTTTCAATATTGCTTCGGGTTTCGCTTGAGCTTTGTTGTTGAGTACTTCGTTTAACGATTCTCTTTTCGGGAGTAATATAATTGTCGCTCGCGAGTTAAGACTCAGTAAGTGAGTGAATGACTGAATAAGTTAATTCAAAAAGTCTTGAAAACACTCTTTAAGGATTTTATTTATTAAATAACATTTACTTCATTTTTAGACCCCGTACTCTAAACAAGTAAGAAAGGCTACAGTCGAGCGAGCCGACTGTAAAATACCCCGTACTCATTATAGTGCGCGTTTTACCATACAAATAAGTAGTTTTCGAACGATTTGTGTTTTGCCCGATCCAGACCAAACTTGGTGGGGATAGTTATAATGGTACCATACACATAATGTGTTAGTTTGGTTGCAATCGCTCAACTAAAACTTCATGTCTCCATACAAATCACCCATTTTCGACCGATTTGTCCTATGGGAGCTATAGGCTATTGTTGTCCGATCCGGACCAAACTTGGTGAGGATAGTTATAATGGTACCATACACATAATGTGTTAGTTTGGTTGCAATCGCTCAACTAAAACTTCATGTCTCCATACAAATCACCCATTTTCGACCGATTTGTCCTATGGGAGCTATAGGCTATAGTTGTCCGATCCGGACCAAACTTGGTGAGGATAGTTATAATGGTTCCATACACATAATGTGTTAGTTTGGTTGGAATCCCTCTACTAAAACTTCACGCCTCCATACAAATCACGAATTTTCGGCCGATTTGTCCTATGGGAGCTATAGGCTATAGTTGTCCGATCCAAACCAAAGGAGGCGTGGCCGAGCCCATAAAGTATAAATATTCTTGATCAGCATCAACAGCCGAGACGATATAGCCATGTGCGTCTGTCCGTCTGTCCGTCTGTCTGTCTGTCCGTCTGTCCGTCTGTCCGTCCGTCCGTCTGTCCGTATGAACACCTGGATCTTTTAAACTACAAAAGCTAGAGCCACCAAATTTAGAATGAAAGTCCGTCTTTATGTCAGGCAGATCAAGTTTATTTCAAATCTTTGCCACGCCCCTTACCGCCCCCGCAAATTGTAAATAAGTATGGTCACCTAGGAAAAAATTGATGTTTTAAGCGAATATCTCAGTAACTATAGCACTTAGGACTACCGTTTTTAGACCTCGTACTCGAAAAAAGAGTAGAGGGGTCTATTAAGTCTGAAGCGAAATGTGCGTAACAGGCAGAAGAAAGGGTGGCCGACCCTATAAAGTATATATATTCTTGATCAGCATCAACAACCGAGACGATATAGCGATGTCCGTCTGTCCGTCTGTCTGTCTGTCTGTCTGTCTGTCCGTCCGTATGAACACCTGGATCTTCTAAACTACAAAAGCTAGAGCATCCAAATTTGGAATGAAAATCCGTCTATATGTCAGGCAGGTTAAGTTTATTTCAAATTTTTGCCACGCCCCCTACCGCCCACGCAAATTGTAAAAAACTTTTTTCACATCACCATAACTTGAAAACGATTAAAGCTAGAGAGACCAAATTCACACATTATGTATATTATACCATTATAACTATCCTCACCAAGTTTCATCCGTATCGGACAACTATAGCCTATAGCTCCCATAGGACAAATCAGTCGAAAATGGGTGATTTGAATGGAGACATGAAGTTTTAGTTAAGCGATTGCAACCAAACTAACACATTATGTATATGGTACCATTATAACTATCCTCACCAAGTTTGGTCCGGATCGGACAACTATAGCCTATAGCTCCCATAGGACAAATCAGTCGAAAATTGGTGATTTGTATGGAGACATAAAGTTTTAGTTGAGCGATTGCAACCAATCTAGCACATTATGTGTATGATTCCATTGTTACTGTCCTCACCAAGTTTGGTCCTGATAGGACAACTGTAGTCTATAACTCCCCTAGGACTAATCGGTCTAGGATTGTTGATTTGTATGGAAAAACGCGCACTAGAAGGAGTACGGGGTCTTTTACAGTCGGATCGCTCGACTGTAGCCTTTCTTACTTGTTGGTATACAGGTTGCTAGAGACAGCATAAATGCATTGTCATTAAAATTTTTGGACTGCCACGCCCCGTTTTCCCACACGAATGAAATAGATTTCAAACTTCAATGCCATTTTTAAGGCATTTGCATTTATCGTACGGTATTGTAATTTCAAATTCTTTTGGAGACAAAGTATCACAAACTATCCTGAAAGTTGCATACAAATCAGACAATAAACAAAAGAGCTAGACACGTAACAAAGTTAACAATTGCACGCAATGCCAATGCATGTGTGCAAGCGAGCCAGAAGCATATAAACATGTGAGCGAACGTTTTCGCTGCTGGTGTAGCGACAGCGCTGCTCGCGGACGATGCATGCACATGTATGCATACTATACGATAAATCATATATCGATATTCAATACGTAATTATAATTGCGATATGATCTCGAATGTGATATTTGGTCATTATGTCCATATCTATAGCGTATTTGAATTCAGTTGTTGATAATATCGATATTTGATTTGATGTGATATTTTAATTAATATCGATGTCGGCATTTTCCTGGCGACTTGCATCCCTATTACAAACTGATGGTTTCGCGAGCAGATCAAGTTTATTTCAAATCTTTGCCACGCCCCCTACCGCCCCCGCAAATTGTAAAAAACTTTTTTCACATCACCATAACTTGAAAACGATTAGAGCTAGTGT
>JAEIGM010000689.1:0-13272 GCA_018903735.1 Drosophila cardini | reverse complement strand
TAAATTATTAACTTTGTTACGTGTCTAGTCTTTTATTCTTTTTCCGATTTATATGCAACTTTCAGGATAGTTTGATATAATTCGTCTTCAAACGAATGTGAAATTACAATACTATACGATAAGAACATATGCCTTAAAATCGGCATCGAAGTTTGCAAATTATTTTATTTCTTGGGGAAAA
This sequence comes from Drosophila cardini, assembly GCA_018903735.1. Classification (NCBI taxonomy): domain Eukaryota; kingdom Metazoa; phylum Arthropoda; class Insecta; order Diptera; family Drosophilidae; genus Drosophila; species Drosophila cardini. The sequence goes on along the minus strand of JAEIGM010000689.1, from coordinate 13,091 downwards.
GGGGCGTTGCAGTTCAAAATTTGTAATGACATTTATGCCGTCTCAAGGAACATACATACCAAAAATTGGTGTTCCTAAGTGCCATAGTTACTGAGATATTCGCCCAAAACATAAATTTTTTACGAGGTTTTTCTATTTTTGCACATTGTGGGCGAACGGGGCGTGGCATCGAAAAAAAAGATTCTTGTATTGACTGACTTATAGAATCGATAGAGACCAAATTCAAACTTGTAGCTCTTACCATCTCTGAAATCTGTTTGTTCATACGGACAGACAGACAGACAGAAAGACGGACAACTATAGTCTATAACTAGCATAGGACTAATCGGTCGAAAATTGTTGATTTTTATGGGAAAACGCGCACTAGAAGGAGTACGGGGTCTTTTACAGTCGGCTTGCTCGACTCTTAGCCTTTCATTTGTTATACTCTGCAAGAGAGAGTCGGTGGCAGACCCACATAAAGCAATACCTTGATCAGCATCACAAGCCGGTTTGATATAGCCAATGTCCGTCTGTCCGTCTGTCTGTCTGTCTGTCTGTCTGTCCGTATGAACAAACAGATTTCAGAGATGGTAAGAGCTACAAGTTTGAATTTGGTCTCTATCGACTCGATATTAAGTCAGTCAATACAAGAATCTTTTTTCGATGCCACGCCCCCCTTCGCCCACAATGTGCAAAAAACTGAAAACACCTCGTACAAAATTGATCTTTTAGGCGAATATCTCAGTAACTATGGCACTTAGGAACACCCATTTTGGTACGCAGGTTCCTAGAGACGTCATAATTGTATTGTCATCAAAATTTTGGACTGCCACGCCCCCTTTTCTCACAAGAAATAAAATAATTGCAAAACTTCAATGCCGATTTTGAAGGCATATGTTCTTATCGTACAGTATTGTTATTTCGTATTCGTTTGAAGACAAAATATATCAAACTATCCTGAAAGTTGCATCTAAATCGGACAATAAACAAAAGAGCTAGACATGTAAGAAAGTTGATAATTGAACGCAATGCCAATGCATGTGTGCAAGCGAGACAGAAACATACAAACATGTGAGCGAACGTTTTCGCTGCTTTCTAGCGGCAGCGCTGCCCGCGAATGCTGGCTGTGCCAACCAATTGTGTATGTATTACATATACACACATACATATGAGCGTGCATACATATAATGTCAAATGTATATGTGTGTGTATACAGATGTTTTTGTTTTAACGTGTTTTTTTGCAAGTATCAATTGATATACCCGGATATCGATTTTATTAAGATGATCGGGAATAAAATGCAGAGAGTATTCTACGGTCCGGCGTGCTCGACTGTACTTTTCTTTCTTGTTTTATAATGTTTAGCTTAAATCTGTGGGAGAAGAATGTGTAATACAAATAAAAGTGCGTGCTAGGCGTAATGTATGGGTACATATGTGTATACATATGTCACTTCCCCATCCTTAAGAAATGAGCCTTCGTCCCTCAGGTGGATAATTTTGGGTATAGTGTTGGGTCTGTTACAATTTCTTCGGTTTCATTTTTGTTTTCATTTAGTTCGATATCATTTTCAATATTTGATTGTATGTTTGGGGTTGATTCTTTTTGGTTCTTATAATTAACAATAATTTTTCTTGGAATATTTTTATATTTAACAAGAAAAACAAGAAAGAAAATTACAGTCGAGCACGCCCGACCGTAGAATACTCTCTGCCTTTTATTCCCGATCGTTTTAATAAAATCAGTATCCGAGAATATTAACTAGTAGTACTTGCAGTAAAAGACGTTGAAAGACGTTCAGTTGAAAGAAGTTAAGCCTCTTTTATGGAGATATCTATGGTTTTAGGCCGTAAATTTCCAAGTAATGCGGTGGCGCGGATGACTAGTATTCTATCGTTGAACGGGAGGTCGTGGGTTCGAATCTTGGTCCGACATCAAAAAGGATATATTTTATTGTGTTGTTTAAATGTGTTGCATTATCGAAAAAAAATTGTTTATTAACAAATTATTAACAAACAATTGAAAAAATTTTTTTACCTGGGTTTTGATAAAAAAAAAATGTTTATTACTAAATGAAAACATGCAACAATTGGAGCTATTGAATTATATTCTTTTAAAGGATTGACCGCGACTCGAACCCACGACTTTGCGTTCGCCGATCAAGCACTTAACCGGCAACGCCATCACGACACTTAAAAGTTTTCGTTCCAAAACCATACATATAAAAGAGGCCTAACTTCCTAGCTGAATAACTATTTTGTCAAAAATGGAATTTAGGTCGGCACGGCAAGCGTCTGCAAGCAGCGCTGCCGCTAACAAGCAGCGAAAACGTTCGCTCACATGTTTGTATGCTTCTGTCTCGCTTGCACACATGCATTGACATTGCGTTCAATTATTAACTTTCTTACATGTCTAGCTCTTTTGTTTATTGTCCGATTTTTATGCAACTTTCAGGATAGTTTTATATATTTTGTCTCCGAACGAATTTGAAATTACAAGACTGTAAGATAAGAACATCTGCCTTAAAATCGGCATTGAAGTTTAACAATTATTTTATTTTTTGTGAGAAAAGGGGGCGTGGCAGCCAAAAAATTTTAATGGCATTATATTTATGCCTTGACTAGGAACCTTCACACCAAAATTGGTGTTTTTAAGTGTTATAGTTACTGAGATATTCACCTAAAACATCAATTTTTTACGAGGTGTGTCTAGTTTTTTGCTCATTGTGGGCGAACGGGGCGTGGCATCGAAAAAAAAAAGATTCTTGTATTGACTGACTTAATATCGAGTCGATAGAGACCAAATTCAAACTTGTAGCTCTTACCATCTCTGAAATCTGTTTGTTCATACGGACGGACAGACGGACAGACGGACATGGCTATATCGACTCGGCTTGTGATGCTGATCAAGAATATATATACTTTGTGGGGTCTGCCACGCCTCCTTCTGCCTGTTACATACTTTTCACAAACCCAATATACTCTCTCTTGCAGAGAGTATAAAAAAATATTACATGTAAATGCAGATAGTCGAGCAATTTCTAGAGAGGGGCGTGGTGCAGCTGTTAGGGCTCTGACGCGTGTGCGTGGAGTCCGAGGTTCGAATCCCGTCAGTGAATTATTTTGATTATTATTATTTTTTTTTATTTCAATTTAAATTTAAAATTAAATTTAAATTTAATTTCAAATTGTAAAACACGGGCCAAGTAAGAAAATTGTGCATTTTATTGTGTATATATTTACATACATTTGTATATAAAATTGTACATATGTATACAAAATGTAAACCACTCCGTTTTTCTTCTTTTTCGTATGGAAAATGCGCACTTCTGTGAGTACGGGGTCTTTTACAGTCGGCTCGCTCGACTGTAGCCTTTCTTACTTGTTTATTCTTTAATATTGGCAGTTAAGGGAAGATCGTCTAACAAGAATTTTCCGGTTTAATTGCTTAGTGAACCTGTTCATAATATCTGTTGAATCTTGTGTATTGGGCTAAGTGGCTATTACCTTGCCAGATATCTTTGATTAGTGCCATTAAGAAATTTTGTTGGGGTTTTATTTCGTTTTGCTCGTATTTAAATAACCACGATAGAGCAAAAAATTGAATCGGTTGATCATAATAATTGAGTTACACATCTGTTGAATTTTGCGTATTTTTCTCTGATTGAATACCCTAACAGATTGTAGTTAATTCTTTGATAAAGATTAACATTGTATGGCGAACTCGCCGTGCTAAATATAAGGACTCAAACATTTCTTAGCTCGCTGCTAGACGTTGTGTTTATCTTTGGAAGATCAAGTATATAACAAGAAAAGAAAAGTACAGTCGAGCACGCCCGACCGTAGAATACTCTCTGCAATTTATTCCCGATCATTTAATAACATCGGTATCCAAGTATATCAATTGATACTTGCAACAAAACACGTTGAAACAAAAACATCTGATTGTATGTATACACACACATATACATTTGACATTATAAGTATGCACGCACATATGTATGTGTGTATATGTAATACATATACAATTGCTCGGCACAGCCAGCATTCGCGGGCAGCACTGCCTCTAAGCTACGCAAGCAGCGAAAACGTTCGCTCACATGTTTGTATGTTTCTATCTCGCTTGCACACATGCAGTGAAATGGCGTTAAATTATTAACTTTGTTACGTGTCTAGTCTTTTATTCTTTTCCGATTTATATGCAACTTTCAGGATAGTTTGATATACTTTGTCTTCAAACGAATGTGAAATTACAATACTATACGATAAGAACATATGCCTTAAAATCGGCATCGAAGTTTGCAAATTATTTTATTTCTTGTGGGAAAAGGGGGCGTTGCAGTTCAAAATTTGTAATGACATTTATGCCGTCTCAAGGAACATACATACCAAAATTGGTGTTCCTAAGTGCCATATTTACTGAGATATTCGCCTAAAACATCAATTTTTTACGAGGTGTTTCTAGTTTTTTGCTCATTGTGGGCGAGCGGGGCGTGGCATCGGAAAAAAAAAAGATTCTTGTATTGACTGACTTAATATCGAGTCGATAGAGACCAAATTCAAACTTGTAGCTCTTACCATCTCTGAAATCTGTTTGTTCATACGGACGGACAGACGGACAGACAGACGGACAGACGGACATGGCTATATCGACTCGGCTTGTGATGCTGATCAAGAATATATATACTTTATGGGGTCGGCCACGCCTCCTTCTGCCTGTTACATACTTTTCACAAACACAATATACTCTCTCTTGCAGAGAGTATAAAAAGTACAGTCGAGCACGCCCGACCGTAGAATACTCTCTGCATTATATTCCCGATCATTTTAATAAAGTCAGTATACTCGAATGCAAGTTGATAATACTTGCAATAAAACACGTTAAAACAAGAAAGAAAAGTACAGTCGAGCACGCCCGACCGTAGAATACTCTCTGCAATTTATTCCCGATCATTTAATAACATCGGTATCCAAGTATATCAATTGATACTTGCAACAAAACACGTTGAAACAAAAACATCTGATTGTATGTATACACACACATAAACATTTGACATTATAAGTATGCACGCACATATGTATGTGTGTATATGTAATACATATACAATTGCTCGGCACAGCCAGCATTCGCGGGCAGCACTGCCTCTAAGCTACGCAAGCAGCGAAAACGTTCGCTCACATGTTTGTATGTTTCTATCTCGCTTGCACACATGCAGTGAAATGGCGTTAAATTATTAACTTTGTTACGTGTCTAGTCTTTTATTCTTTTCCGATTTATATGCAACTTTCAGGATAGTTTGATATACTTTGTCTTCAAACGAATGTGAAATTACAATACTATACGATAAGAACATATGCCTTAAAATCGGCATCGAAGTTTGCAAATTATTTTATTTCTTGTGGAAAAAGGGGGCGTTGCAGTTCAAAATTTGTAATGACATTTATGCCGTCTCAAGGAACATACATACCAAAATTGGTGTTCCTAAGTGCCATATTTACTGAGATATTCGCCTAAAACATCAATTTTTTACGAGGTGTTTCTAGTTTTTTGCTCATTGTGGGCGAGCGGGGCGTGGCATCGGAAAAAAAAAAGATTCTTGTATTGACTGACTTAATATCGAGTCGATAGAGACCAAATTCAAACTTGTAGCTCTTACCATCTCTGAAATCTGTTTGTTCATACGGACGGACAGACGGACAGACAGACGGACAGACGGACATGGCTATATCGACTCGGCTTGTGATGCTGATCAAGAATATATATACTTTATGGGGTCGGCCACTCCTCCTTCTGCCTGTTACATACTTTTCACAAACACAATATACTCTCTCTTGCAGAGAGTATAACAAAAGCAGCTGTTTGTATGTGTGCACACACATACATATACGTCTGACATTATATGTATGCACGCACATAAGTATGGGTGTATATGTAATACATACACAATTGGTTGGCACGGCCAGCATTCCCGGGAAGCGCTGCCGCTAGCAAGCAGCGAAAACGTTCGCTCACATGTTTGTATGTTTCTATCTCGCTTGCACACATGCATTGGCATTGCGTTCAATTATCAACTTTCTTACATGTCTAGCTCTTTTGTTTATTGTCCGATTTAGATGCAACTTTCAGGATAGTTTGATATATTTTGTCTTCAAACGAATGTGAAATAATATTACTGTACGTTAAGAACATATGCCTTAAAATCGGCATCGAAGTTTGCAAATTATTTTATTTCTTGTGGGAAAAGGGGGCGTGGCAGTCCAAAATTTTTGATGACAATACAATTATGCCGTCTCAAGGAACCTGCGTACCAAAATGGGTGTTCCTAAGTGCCATAGTTACTGAGATATTCGCCTAAAACATCAATTTTGTACGAGGTGTTTTCAGTTTTTTGCACATTGTGGGCGAACGGGGCGTGGCATCTAAAAAAAAAAGATTCTTGTATTGACTGACTTAATATCGAGTCGATAGAGACCAAATTCAAACTTGTAGCTCTTACCATCTCTGAAATCTGTTTGTTCATACGGACAGACAGACAGACAGACAGACAGACGGACAGACAGACGGACAGACGGACAGACGGACATGGCTATATCGACTCGGCTTGTGATGCTGATCAAGAATATATATACTTTATGGGGTCTGCCACGCCTCCTTCTGCCGAGTGGTCGCAAACGAAAGATAAAATGCCCAAGCAGTACAAGTTTGTTTTTGTTTTTTGACACGCCCACTTTAGGACGTTCTATGTGCATACAAAGGTAAAAACAGGAAAAATAGCATGTTTTTAGTATGAAAACTTTTTGTTAGCAATGCTATCTAAACCAAATTGACACAGAAAGTACACAGTCTAGGGACTACATATACTGACCAAGTTTGATCCAAATCGGACAACTATATCATATAGCTCCCATAGGGACAATCGGTCAAAAATACGCTCCAAATATTAATTTATATGAATAACTTTTGCGTTGGCCAAGCAATCGAAGTGAAACTTACACAGAATATATCCGTCAATAATATAAACATATTGACTAAGTTTCATCCAAATCGGACAACTATATCGTATAGCTCCCATAGGGACAATTGGTCAAAAATACGCTGTAAATATGAATTTGTATGAAAATTTTCTGGATTTCCCAAGTCATGTGAATTAAAATCAAAAGGGGCCGATTACCCAAACGATTATACTATTATTATTATTATATCTCATTGTTAATAATATTTATATAAACTGAGTAACGGGTATCCTAAAGTCGCGAGGCGACTATAGCATTCGTTCTTGTTAGACCCCGTACTCTAAAAAAGAGTAGAGGGGTCTATTAAGTTTGTCTGAAGCGAAATGTGCGTAACAGGCAGAAGGAGGCGTGGCCGACCCCATAAAGTATATATATTCTTGATCAGCATCAACAGCCGAGACGATATAGCAATGTCCGTCTGTCCGTCTGTCCGTCCGTCCGTCTGTCCGTCCGTCTGTATGAACACCTGGATCTTCTAAACTACAAGAGCTAGAGCCACCAAATTCGGAATGAAAGTCCGTCTGCTTCGCGAGCAGATCAAGTTTACTTCAAATCTTTGCCACGCCCCCTACCGCCCCCGCAAATTGTAAAAAACTTTTTTCACATCACCATAACTTCAAAACGGTTAAAGCTAAAGAGACCAAATTCACACATTATGTGTACGGTACCAATATAACTATCCTCACCAAGTTTGCTCCGGATCGGACAACTATAGCCTATAGCTCCCATAGGACAAATCGGTCGAAAATTGGTGATTTGTATGGAGACATGAAGTTTTAGTTGAGCGATTGCAACCAAACTAACACATTATATATATGGTACCATTATAACTATCCTCACCAAGTTTGGTCCGGATCGGACAACTATAGCCTATAGCTCCCATAGGACAAATCGGTCGAAAATTGGTGATTTGTATGGAGACATAAAGTTTTAGTTCAGCGATTGCAACCAAACTAACACATTATATATATGGTACCATTATAAATATCCTCACCAAGTTTGGTCCGGATCGGACAACTATAGCCTATAGCTCCCATAGGACAAATCGGTCGAAAATTGGTGATTTGTATGGAGACATGAAGTTTTAGTTGAGCGATTGCAACCAAACTAACACATTATGTATATGGTACCATTATAACTATCCTCACCAAGTTTGGTCCGGATCGGACAACTATAGCCTATAGCTCCCATAGGACAAATCGGTCGAAAATTGGTGATTTGTATGGAGACATAAAGTTTTAGTTCAGCGATTGCAACCAAACTAACACATTATATATATGGTACCATTATAAATATCCTCACCAAGTTTGGTCCGGATCGGACAACTATAGCCTATAGCTCCCATAGGACAAATCGGTCGAAAATTGGTGATTTGTATGGAGACATGAAGTTTTAGTTCAGCGATTGCAACCAAACTAACACATTATATATATGGTACCATTATAACTATACTCACCAAGTTTGGTCCGGATCGGACAACTATAGCCTATAGCTCCCATAGGACAAATCGGTCGAAAATTGGTGATTTGTATCGAAAAACGCGCACTAGAAGGAGTACGGGGTCTTTTACAGTCGGCTCGCTCGACTGTAGCCTTTCTTACTTGTTTATATAATGCATCCAAGATTAAATAATAAAGGAAAGCCTTGGAAAATGTTTCCGCTTTTGAGAAAACGTGTCACAAAACCTATATAGGGAGTGGAGTCGCGCAATTTATGACAAATCAGAAGAAATTTTAATATTGATATTCTATATGACTGTGGTGAAACATTTTGCCGGCATGGGTTTTAATATTATATTGTGCAAAAATAACTAAGTTTAGTAGTGTGTTATTATTGAAATGCATGCAAAATTGCAAAATAAGTGAAAGCCTTGGATAAACTGACCGCTCTAGAGAAAACGTGTCACAATACCTATAAAGGGAGTGGTGTCGCCCAAGGTATGTCAAATGAGAAAAAAATTGAATATAGAAATTCTATATGACTGTGGTGCAATATCTTGGCGGCATGGGCTTAAATATTGTATGGTGCCAAAATAATGAAGTTTAATAGTGTATTATTTAATAATGCATGCAAAATTATATAATAAGGGAAAGCCTTGGATAAAGTGACAGTTTAAGAGAAAACGTGTCACAAAACATATATTGGAAGTGGTGTCTCGCAAGGTATGTCATATGCGAAAAAAACTGAATATAGAAATTCCATATGACTGTGGTGCAACATCTTGGCGGCATGGGCTTAAATATTTTATGGTGCCAAAATAATGAAGTTTAATAGTGAATTATTTAATAATGCATGCAAAAACAAGAAAGAAAAGTACAGTCGAGCACGCCCGACCGTAGAATACTCTCTGCAATTTATTCCCGATCATTTAATAACATCGGTATCCAAGTATATCAATTGATACTTGCAACAAAACACGTTGAAACAAAAACATCTGATTGTATGTATACACACACATATACATTTGACATTATAAGTATGCACGCACATATGTATGTGTGTATATGTAATACATATACAATTGCTCGGCACAGCCAGCATTCGCGGGCAGCACTGCCTCTAAGCTACGCAAGCAGCGAAAACGTTCGCTCACATGTTTGTATGTTTCTATCTCGCTTGCACACATGCAGTGAAATGGCGTTAAATTATTAACTTTGTTACGTGTCTAGTCTTTTATTCTTTTCCGATTTATATGCAACTTTCAGGATAGTTTGATATACTTTGTCTTCAAACGAATGTGAAATTACAATACTATACGATAAGAACATATGCCTTAAAATCGGCATCGAAGTTTGCAAATTATTTTATTTCTTGTGGGAAAAGGGGGCGTTGCAGTTCAAAATTTGTAATGACATTTATGCCGTCTCAAGGAACATACATACCAAAATTGGTGTTCCTAAGTGCCATAGTTACTGAGATATTCGCCCAAAACATAAATTTTTTACGAGGTTTTTCTAGTTTTTTGCACATTGTGGGCGAACGGGGCGTGGCATCGAAAAAAAAAAAGATTCTTGTATTGACTGACTTAATATCGAGTCGATAGAGACCAAATTCAAACTTGTAGCTCTTACCATCTCTGAAATCTGTTTGTTCATACGGACAGACAGACAGACAGACAGACAGACAGACAGACAGACAGACAGACGGACAGACGGACATGGCTATATCGACTCGGCTTGTGATGCTGATCAAGAATATACATACTTTATGGGGTCGGCCATGCCTCTTTCTGCCTGTTACATACTTTTCACAAACCCAATATACTCTCTCTTGCAGAGAGTACATAATTAATACGATTAAAATAATAATTAAAGTGGTTATAGTAATAATTTGGAAAGTGTTATACAATTTAGTTTGTTGTAAGATAATTTCTTTAGTTTGGACATAGGACAATGGTTCTAATTTGGTTACATTATAATTTATGTAAATTATTTGTGTGTAATCTAACATAGTATTGGTTATTAAAATTTCATCTAATTGGATTGAACAATTTAGGGCTTTTATCATATTATTTCCTTCAATAATTATTTCTCTATTGATACAATTTTGATTTAATACAGTTTTAGGTAAGTTCCATGTTAACATTATATTTGGTTCTACATGCTTAATTTCATAGTTTTTATGTATTTTTGAATATCTACATTCTGTTTTATCTTGGTTTAATATTCCAGTAATACATTTGTTCATTACTAAATCTTTACTAGTTGCTGTAAATGCTTTATTATTTTGTATGTAATAACTGTCATGTATAATTTCGGTTAAAATGTTTTTATTGTCGTCAGGGTAAGGAATAATGTCAGAATTGTGGGGGTATTTATAATTTCACGTGGAATATGGGAAATGATTAAAATTTCGTTAGTAGTTGTTTTTAACCAAGTTGATGTTTTAATGTTTATTATTTTTTCAGCGTTTAAATGTGATAGTGAGTCATATTTTAATAATTTAAGGTTGAATATACCAAGCCTGGTTATTTGCATTCCTAATTCAATGTCTTCAATGTATTCAGTGAATTCTTGTAAATTGAAAATTAATAAGTCAAGTCTTTGATCTACCTCATGGGTGATACTTAAACTGTTCATTACTTCTATTCCTCTATTAACTGCTTTTATTACTTCATTTAATTCATTAGCTTGCACACTATTTACTGAAAGATTATCTATTTTTGATTGCAATTCTTCTTTGTCTTCTTGGTTTAAAGTTCCGAAAAGATATTTATAAAAGGTTCCCATGATATTAACAAGTCCTCTTTTTGTTACGTTTTACTAGTCTTATAACATTCATTTCTCGGTCCAGTTTTTCAATTAAATATTTAATTTTTGTTAGTCTTTCAAATTCCTTTGTTTGTTTGATTAGATTATTATAAGTTTCTTCAGTTTTTGTTATATTAATAGTTAAATAATGATATTCGTATTTTAAAGGTAAGTTTATGGTTCCTGTTTGAAATATTAGATATCCGTTTTTTACAATTAATTGGATTGATTTCAAATTTTGACCTTTAATTGGACATATAATGTAAAGTAGCATGAATGTTATGATTAGAGCTGTTAAATTATGAGGAGTTATCATCGTGATTCGGGTTATTGGTTGATCTGGAATTATCGTATTTACTTTCATTAGTTACTTTTTACACCCGTTACTCGTAGAGTAAAAGGGTATATTGTATTCGTTGGAATGTATGTAACAGGGAGAAGGAGGCATGGCAGACCCCATAAAGTATATATATTCTTGATCAGCATGACTAGCCGTCTGTCCGTCCGTCCGTCTGTCCGTCTGTGTGAACAAAAGGATCTCAGAGACTATAAGAGCTAGAAAGGCCCGAGTGGTCGCAAACGAAAGATAAAATGCCCAAGCAGTACAAGTTTGTTTTTGTTTTTTGACACGCCCACTTTAGGGCGTTCTATGTGCATACAAAGGTAAAAACAGGAAAAATAGCATGTTTTAGTATAGAAAACTTTTTTGTTAGCAATGCTATCTAAACCAAATTGACACAGAAAGTACACCTCTAGGGAGTACATATACTGACTAAATCGGACAACTATATCATATAGCTCCCATAGGGACAATCGGTCAAAAATACGCTCCAAATATGAATTTATTTGAATAAATTTTGAGTTGGCCAAGCAATTGAAGTGAAACTTACACAGAATATATCTGTCAATCATATAAACATATTGACTAAGTTTCATCCAAATCGGACAACTATATCGTATAGCTCCCATAGGGACAATTGGTCAAAAATACGCTCCAAATATTAATTTATATGAATAACTTTTGCGTTGGCCAAGCAATCGAAGTGAAACTTACACAGAATATATCTGTCAATAATATAAAAATATTGACTAAGTTTCATCCAAATCGGACAACTATATCGTATAGCTCCCATAGGGACAATTGGTCAAAAATACGCTGTAAATATGAATTTGTATGAAAATTTTCTGTATTTCCCAAGTCATGTGAATTAAAATCAAAAGGGGCCGATTACCCAAACGATTATACTATTATTATTATTATATCCCATTGTTAATAATATATATATAAACTGAGTAACGGGTATCCTAAAGTCGCGAGGCGACTATAGCATTCTTTCTTGTTAGCTTTATGCTGTTCTAACATAATTCTGGCTCTTTTATAGGCCTGTTCTAATCTAAATTTTGATTCCTTAGCATAATCTTCTATGTTATAAAGTGGGTTTATCTTATCTATACTATTAAAATGTTTTGGTAAATTTGAGGTTTTACCAAATACCAACTCGTATGGACAATAATCATGTGCCATAAATTCATTAAGCGTTCGGTGGTGGTGGTGTTCGTTCAGTGCCTACAGTCTGGTGATGATGTGCAGTTGAAGTAATGTTTTTAATTTGCAAATTTTTGCAAAGATCTTCGATTATTGAATTTCTATATTCTGTTCCAATGTCCGTTATGAACGTCTTCAAATAAAGCTTTTGCTACTGTTTTTGCACTTTTGTCTTTTGTTGGTATTATTACAAGATATTTGGTTAGATCGCAGAGTAAAGTTACTGCGTATTCATTACCTTGTTCTGACTTTGGGAGTGGACCGATCGTATCCACAATTACCCTATCGAAAGCCAGTTGT